>JAYMST010000005.1:0-47384 GCA_036897805.1 Plantago tenuiflora | reverse complement strand
AACTATTATACTTAAATGTATATATGGTGTACTGTTAATCTAGCCTTCATTTATTTAGCAAAATTACTATACCAAAATAATAGCGGGGCTTGCGCTGCTTATGCTCCTGTCCATTAAACCTCACCCTAGTGGGTACTCTTTAGCCGTACACTTACGCGGCGATAACAATGAGAAAGGAGTTTATGCTTGTATACTTTATGATGCCCTGTTCCACTTTAGTTAAAAGGTACGCCCTGACTAGCCCTATCACTTAGTGCTCTGTTTACTATAACTGCGCTCTTTTCTAGGTAATAATAAAGCTACGTGGTAATCCATACAATACTTTAATAGTTAAGTACTAGATTAAGGCAGTCCAGCATTCATATGTATAACTCTAAATAGATTATTTCCTTATCAAAGTAAGCAAGCTGTAACCTAGGCCTTCTGATTAAGTATAAGAATACACTGCCCTATATTAAGTCATCCTTTGGCAACGCTCTTTCTATAAACTAAATGCTCCGCCCAAGACGGGTAAGTTGCGTTCTTATATATTTATATCTAGTACATATCTAAAGGCAAGTGACTGTGTAAGCTGAAGGGCTATTAAATACTATCTATAGCTATAGAATTTGAAATAATATAATGGCAAGAGAACAAAGAGAGAATCCTTGCTTAGCAAAGTGTTAATAGATAGATTCATGTACAAACTATCTAAATTACTCCACCCAGCCCTAGATATTATTAGCCGGATCACTTATAGGAAAGCTTAATCTTACGCAAAAATGAGTAACTGCAATAATTCAGAGTCTAATATGTTATCAACTATGCGAGCAATAAATTCCCTTACTTATTCTTTCTTTAAAAGGAGCCCGTGTTTACTACTAGAGTTATAATAATAAGCTAATACTACTAAACCTAGTTACTAAATAATTCATTTCTGCCCTTAACACGCAAGAAAAACTAATACCAGATCTATGTAACTAAACAAAAACGGTTCGCAGCTCTAGGATTTCCTCTAGAATTGGGGTCTATAACAACTGACCTCAGAGCTAGCTCTGTAGTATGCACTAGATTATATTGAGCTATATGGCGTGCAAGTATCAGAGATATTAGAGTACATTTTCCTTTCTCCCTACTCCTGGGATATATTTTATAAATCTCATATTAGGTGTACTGGCTACTTTAAGTTAAGAGGGAGGGTGCTTATTTCCTAGTTCGGTAATAGACGAACGCTTTAGTTTCTTGGTTTTAAATAAGCTCCTTTGGAGTATGCCTCTGGTCTTTATACTTAGTTTATAGTTTTATATATAATGAATAATTGTATGAGTAGCTCCCTAACTAACAGGGGAAGTGCCCCTATATTTGTAAAGTTGTTAGTAATTATTTAAGGCGAGGCTCTTTCCTAGAAAAAAACTCTTTATTTACTTACTATAAAAGAGAATAATTATACGCCATATTTTTTAAGCTATACAACACATTTAAACAATTTAATAAGGGGATACTTAGAATACAGTAGCTAAAGTTTTCTTTATATAAAAATAACGCAGTTATTTTCCTTTGCAATGTCTCTGCTAGAAGGGGATAATTATTTATTAGGCATGTGTCTTGATTCCCTAAGTTGTTACATAGACTTATATTTAATAAAGGAAATAAGCTGCCCGCAGACTCTCTGCATAGTTGTTTGAGCAGATAGCTCCTTATATATATATAGCGACTATATCTTCTTCACTATAATATTATTTTGTGTACGTAAGGTTAGAAATCTCATATGCCAATTATTCAGCTTTGTGCTATCTAGATCTAGGGGGTTTATTAGGAGCCTTGTATGCGTGCACTACCATATGTTTGTACTTAATTATTTACTGAAAATCACTTCTAATTACAAGCGTCAAGCTTTCGTGTACTTAAAAGAAAAAGTAAGGACTAAAACTGTAGAGAAGAGTTTTTATATGCGCTTAAGATAATCCCTATATATATTTTATTTTAAGCCTAAAACTGGGCCTTTAATTTAATAAAGGAGTTTTAACTACTCTATATTAATCTAACTGGTCACATATTATAAGGTGCTATCTGCCCCAACTCTGTGCTATAAAGGTGCTCTCTAAATCTATACTTGCTTTAGGTACCCGCTCACTACAGGCTCATACTATAATTCCTGCTTAAGCCTTTACCAATCTTAGGTGTACTCGACCCAATCTAACGCGATGCGCTCTATGATACACTCATGTAAAGACCTACTTTTGTTAAGTTTTTGTTAAGTATTTAAAGACTATATTTGTATTTGTGCAAATGCATACTATAAGAATTCCCGCCGCTCACTATAAGGAGTACCCAATATTAGCCTTGAAAAGAATAGCAAAAAATCGCTTACATAGCTTAAAGAATGCAAGCTTTTATTAAGAAAATATTGCGGTGCAGTACTTCTCTTACTATATCTTACTATATATAATTGAGTTACTAAAAATATATAGTACAGGCCAAAAACTAGCCCCTTATTATACTTATTATATAGGCTACCAGTTAATCTAAAGCTGGATTAGTTGCTCTATAAGAGATATTTCTCGGCACTTGAAATGAAAGATTAATTATAATCACATACTTGTTTATACTAGAGTTACTCATAAAGTATTTGGCTTACACATTGCCTATATATAGGCATACCTTAATAAAGCATTTATTATATATAGTAGGCAGTACTTGACTTCTAAAAGCAAAGATTTTCTAAAAAATGTAAACAAGGATTCCTCACTTGCATAAGTTAAATACTACATACATTATATCTTGGTTATGCGCCCATATATAAAGTAATTTTTATAGAATAATAGCATTCCGCTAGTAGTTGCCTTTATAAAGTAAGACAGTAACCACCTATGACTAGTATGACTCTAGACCTTCTGTGGCAGTCTCTTTTGAAATCTTTAATAGTGCAAGGGTATAAAGTACTAAAATCTCGCTTATCTATAGAATGCCGATGTATCATTCTAAACTAAGTAAAGTAGGCTGGGCTAAAGCTAGCTGTATAATTAAGATTATTTCCTCCTTAAAGTTATGTACTTATAGTTTTTATCTTCTCCTTTAGAGAGTTAAATCTGTTGAGCATGGGCAGCTTCCTTTGTTGCGAGGCTTTTTCTTTTTGTTTGAACTAAAGCATGAGTGTATAAGATTAGTAAAGGAATCTTAGAATCAAGTGCACTAGTAATGGGCGCTTTCTTTTTAAACTTAGAGGCAGCCATATCTTCATCTTCCCTCTTGTCATGTAAAGTAAAAGTATAGGGTAGTTCTGCTTACATGCTCAGGCGCGTAAAGTATACTAGCGACATACTTCTTTACTTTAACATACTTCTTTAATACTTTAATATAAATAAAATACGCATTTCTCAAGAGCACGTATGATGCACACAAAAATATTTAGATCCATTCTGTAACTTAAAGTAAAGGGCGGCATATAAAACATAGTACACTGCTTGGTTGAGCGATAGCCCCTCCTCTTTATTTACTATTTATTTATTTAAGCCTTTCTTTTGTTTCTTTTGAAATTACTTGCGCGGAAGAAAAGGGAAAATAGATTATACTCACAACTTGTTCTAGTGAATTAACTTACCGTTAAAAGGTTAATATAAAATCTGGCCCTTACACTTATAGGAATAAATACATGTATGAGAAATACGCCCTTAACTGGAGTACTCGCGTTGCCTTAATAGCTTAACAAAGAATGTAGAAAACTTCACCAGCAACCCGCGCTTGCAAAGACAAAGTATAGAGTGCTTGAGGATCTATAGTCAATGCCCTAAATCTAAATAATCTATACCATTAGTTTATGCTAGATCTACTATACTAGGCGAGGGGCTGTATTATTAACTTATGGAATAGGGCGTCCTAGAGCGCTATGCCCAAAGAATTTATAATAAAAGTATTTCGTAAGTAAGGGAAAAGGTCTAGGAGCAATTTATGTCATATATCTTATTGCTTACTAGGAAGGAACTCCTTATTGTACCCCTATCATTTGACACTTTGGTAATTAAGGGTTTTGCTTGTGTAATTCCTTTTATTACTTATTTTTTATAATAAGCCTACTTAAATACAGCGCGAGAAGAGCCCTAAAGAAAAAACTTTTATTGTATTAAATAACTAGTACTCTGCGCTGGTGAGTGTATACCTCATTCTCTCTAGAGCTGCACTGCTCTCCTATGTTTGCATATTATTCTAGTCTGCCCAAACTAAAAAGGCTTGAGCTTAAAAGAGTGTGGTGTTTAGTTGCTTCTTGTTAAATGCTTGGGGCTAATAGCTGAACTTAAAACCTTAGGTTTATGCTTTATAAGAGCTCTGTCCCGGCGTGTTATTTCATAGTAATTCTCTTGTTCAAAGGTTGCGCAATATGCGCTCTAGAACTAGAAAATATACCCCTATAAGATAAGAGAGCCCCACTTGACTAAAAAGTAAGCATAGTACGGAGCAATACACCTCTTTTGCTTTGTAACTACTTTTTTACAATATTAGATATAGTTATTAATAGAATCAATGCCCCATAAGTAAAGGGCGAATTGCTGTAAAGAAGAACACTTTATAAATCCAAAGAAAGTGACTAAAGATCTTAGGTAAAGACAAAAAGAAAGTATTTCTCGTAGTACACTGCGTAAGTAAAGAGTACTCAATACTGCAAAAACTGGCCCTTCATTTAGATCTTCTTCTTTATTATAATTATACAGAGCTATAGAGCGGCACCCTGTTGAACGTACTATCTAAATATGCTACGTGTGCAAGTAAGTAAGTCTTCTCTCCTTCTATTGTCATAGAGGATTATTAATAGCTACAGCTAGGACTTGTGAGTGTTTTCATTACTAAAGTATATAACTAGCATAAGCGCAGTTACCAAAGTATGGTACTCTATAAGGCATAAGTTACCTATTAAAGGGGTCTCCTCAATTTATACTTGTACATACTAGATAAGATATAAGCATGTCTCATAGGTTTGGTACGGAGTGTCCCCTCTTCTTGTTCTACATGTACCTGCCTATACGATCTCTCTTAGGCGCTATTTTTTCAAAATTAGGGGTTGCGCTTTGGATACTATATTTATATTACTTTAGTTGCACAACAAATATTAAGCAGTTCTTAGATATTCTCCTCTCTTGAGTAATTCTCTAGTTAAATTAGTCAAATAGTCTCCAAGCCTAGCTTTACCAAGAAAGCTTCTTATAGAGCGTGGTGTTTATAAAGTACAGGCAGGAATATCCTGTGGTATTGCTCTATTTTATACTTAAGTAAATTACAATTATTCTTTCACTTTATTGTTGCTTTTAATATACACCGCTGGGTGGGTTTACGTTGTTAAATACGCCTTAAAACCCCTTTTATCGTGTATAGAGGTACGTAGCCCCATGTAGTGCAAGCCTGAGTACACAAATATAAATAGATTATATAGTTCCTGTCTTTTATGAAAAAGGATATATCTTCTTAGCGCGTTTAGTACATGGCTTAAGGGAGGAAAGTAGCAGTCCCCCCTGAAAAACAACAAGTACACAATTCTATTTAGAAGGGAATTTCTAAGAGACTCTTTTAGTCCCTTAATAGGTAGATAAGCTGGTAGAGCGTCAAGAGAAATTGTTAAGCTATACTTTTATAGGTCCCTCTATATATTTTAGTGCATTATTAAATTATTAACTAGAGTTCCCTTTTGTATAGGCCTTTCTTGGTATAGCGTTAACTACATTATACTACAAAAGACTTTAAAAGCACATTTAGAATTAATAATAAAGCATTGATTGACCAATGAGGGTATGTCATAATGATATAAAGAAGCGGCTTCTTGGAAGAGTAGTATCACTAAAGAATCCTTTCTAAAGTCACTATTTTATTTGTTGTGGTAGGCGCGCATTTGTGTAATAAGTATACTACTATTATAACCTTGCATTTAGTAAGGGGTTGCTCGTGCTTAATTAACTTCTATATTTAATCCTATTTGCTCTAGTTACTCTAAGAGAGAAGTTGCCATATAACTCGTTGTTGAACATGCAAACTCGTAGACCTGTGCTATATCCGCCCCTTATAGATAGATGTTTAGATGTTACTCTTTTCTTTATTAACTATAAATAAGCTTTTGCTTTTGTCTATATGCTCTTTAACTTTAAGAAATACACTTGACTAATATAGATATCCTAAAGTATAATTAATCCGCTCTCTATGAAATATTTGGTGTACTTTAACAAGACCTACTTATTTCTAGGAACCTTTCTCCTGCCCTAGTTTATTAACTAAAAAAGAGCGCGCCTGCTTAAAGTTCTCTACCGTGTTATAAACCTCGCATGTATTGATGCTCTAAATTAACCTGAATGAAGAGTGGAAAGCTTAAACCTTCACTCCCTTCTGAAAAGTTAAGATATAGGAGTAGCTCCGCCCTAAAAACATTACCACCTCTTGCAGCAAACGACTTTTTATCAAATTATAGTATTATGGCCTAGTTCACCTATAGAAATACAAGAGAGAAGCCCGCTAAGTGTCCTTTAAGCTCAGACTATGTAAGACAGAGAGTTGGCAAATGTGCTACATTACATATAGAACAAGGGATTAGCTTTAAGATTAACTTGACAAAAGAAAGGCGAGAAATACTTAGTTAATAATATTTAATAATGAAAGGTAAAACTTTAAGTATCTATTAAGTATCTATATAGTAAAGGACTTAAACGCCGGGCAAATATTTGGAGGAATATACATTGATCTAGTAAAAACAAAGAATAGCTTAATAATAATAAATAATGGGGTTGCTTTTTGGCGAAGGGCTAGACCATACATATCTCACCTTAGTATCTTCTTTAATAGAGCTGCTTCGCGGGAATAAGTACTTTTATACTCTGCGCTTTTAGTAATTACGGTTTATGGGAAGGCAGCTATTTAATGATTCTATAAGATCTTGCTTGATATGGGGCTTTATATTATATTTTGTTTTAATAAATTAAACGCGCGAGGCCAAATACTGAAATCAAGGGATTACTGCAGCTGCTCCTACTAAAAGGAATGAGTATGCTGTATTTACTTTAATTTAAATAGCTTGGTAGATTCCTTATACTTCGTACTGCTCTGGATCGAGTTAACTCTATAAATATTACTCTTATAAATATTTAAGGCTCCTATCCTATAAAAAATGCAGCGCTCTCTAAAAGGAAAGATTTTGATAGAGTACATCTGCCTTTGTAGGCTTATACTTAATGTTACTTACTGAGTACTTTTGAATATCTAGGGGCATAACACTTAAGTAACATAGGAGATCTTTTTTCTGCCCCTTTGCGCGTACTTTTTAATTATTTTTAATTAATTATATAATGAATTGTCCATTACTATTACTTTGGTATTTAAAAGAGAAGCTAGAAAGAAAATGCACACGAAGAGCATCTTGCAGGATTGATTTACCCATAAGGCAATAAAAGAACAGTTTTAGTGCTTATAATTTAATAAAGACTAGGTTACTTACCCAGGAGAGTTAACAAGCTAGGTAAGAATAGGAAATGCTATGCACCACAAAAGGAGTTCGCATAGTACATACTTAAATAACTGCGCAGGTACCCCTTGCCCCCAGCTAGTAATTATATAGGCGAGCGTATTTTCTGTTAGCATTAGGCATATAAACAGGGGTCTGCTCTCTAAAAGTGTACTAATTGTTACAAAACTGCAAGATAAATTATGGCCATAAACTGTACCTCTGTCATAAAGGCTTCATTAAATCGTAGTGGCTTCTTAATAATACTAACGCAAGGCAGTATGCTAAGAGACGGCAGATTCTTCCCTATTTTATAAAGGGTGTAAATAGTAATTTCCTCCCTAATTCATAAGTAATTAATAAAGGCTTAGTCGCTTGGGCACTTTGGGCTTTTTCCGCTTTCATCGTGAACAAGAGCTATAACTAGAGCACCTTCTTGCAGTCTTAAGAGTATAATCCATTATCCTATACTACTAGGGCATTACTGAGAGCGCGTGGCACTTCATATTCATAATTAAATGTATTTCTATAACATAGGATTACTCGGGGTTCTTTTTCGAAAAGAAAAAGGGGGCTATTCCCTTAGACTTTATACTAGAGTTAGTAAAGGTAGCAAATATAAAATTAGAAGAGAAGGGCTTGACTATTTAAGTGCTTGTATTGAGGTTATTTATTAGAATATTAATGCATAATTATAAGTTAGCACATAAATTCAATGGCGCTCTGAACTAGTAGGTCTGTCTATAGGCCAAGCCCTGCATTATTTTATAGTATTTATCCGTAAGCTACTGAGTAAATATAGTTATAAAGACAACTCGTTTGCAAATACAAAGGCGATATAAATTGAAATATAATTGAAAAATAGTGGCTGCGTTTCCTTCTGTAAGAGTTAGTAATAGGCTGTAAGAGTGTTAACAATAGTGCTCCAGCCTTTGGCTGTTTAGTAGTAATTACAGTAGGCTTTTTACTTAATTTAATTTATCTTAATTTATCTAGGCCCTTAATTCTTGGTAATGAAAGCTCTTTTGTAACATAAAGCCGTAACTCTACTAGATGTAATTAAGAAAGATTACTTAGTCACAAGCAGTAAACAATGTACAAGACTATTTGCCTTTAATACTCTGGTTCAAAAAGCCGAGAACTTTTAACACTTTTGCCTTTACAAGTCTCTTAGATAAGCCCTACTTACATTTACTAAGACATTTACTAAGAGCAGCACCTTATATTTTAGCCTATGCCAACGCCGCACCATAAGGGAATTACATAATCAAGGCTTTAGGACTAGCTTAAGATATTAGTATAGGAAAAACACGCCCCAGGTCTAGTAAGCAAAATACATTATATTATAGGTACATACAAAAGGGAAAGGCTTAATAAGTGGAGAAGGCTTTCCCTAGAATGTCTTTAATATAGTTTAGCGCAAGCCAGAGCAGTTACGTGCAACTAACCTAGTCTACGAAGGAATGGTGTGCGTCTTTTCTAAGCAGAGAAGCAAATACTTTCTAGATATACTACTAGTTCTTTATGTATTTTAACAAGCATAGTTTTTTATTACAAAGTTATAGAGATTCTAGTGTGCTTCCTTGCCTAATATAAATCCGGGTAATTCAGACTTAAGAAAAGTCACTTGTTTAGTATTATACTATCTCCATTTGCGAACAGGTACCAGTGGCGGCTTACTGACGAAGAAAATAACTTTGCAATTTTTGTTAATAAAAACTTGCGTTATACAATCTTAGCTACCTTTACTCTATTATTTAAGTATACAAGTTGCGCAAGAAATAAAGCAAGAATTGCTCCTCAATAACTTTGAGAACTTTGAGTTGATGCCCTATAGAAATGCGGAAATGCCGTATATTACTTGATTGGCTTATTAATAATAAATTACCTTTAGTTAAGCGATACCCCTAGGAGTTCTTTTCGCTGTGTATATTTGCAAGTGTTAGTTATAGGTTTTGTAAAAATAGGTTATATGCCTTTCCATATTACTAGAAAATTACTAGAAAACGCGGGTGTTTGTGGCCTATTATAGTGGTACTCTAGGAAGGTACTTGTAAAGCACTATTTTCCCTAATTTTTCGATAAGAAGTTAAGCTATCTTCTCTTTGATACGTGGTGTTTTCGAAGTACAGGATCTCCTTGGATAAGTGAGAATAAATAAGAAATGCATACTTATTGCAGGAGTTTACCCAAATAACCTTTACTTTTCTATAGTTATAATTACCCTGCTCCTGGATTAGCTTACTCAAAGGTTTAAAATAGAAGTGGAAAGTTATATTTATAATTTGCTAGGCGGAACAATTCTCTAACAGCCTTTTGTGGAAATAAAAATAAGCCTTGCTATGGTTTACGCACTTATAGGTTTTGACTTTTGAATGCCTTTAGCTTCTCTTTAAGTGGAACATACTAGATTACATTTTATCTCAGGCATACTCGTGTAGAGAGCACTTAAGCTTATGTACTGTATAAAAGCAAATAATAAGTCCTTTAGAATTAGGAGAGTACAGCCCTATTAAAAAAGAGAGGGGGCATGATGCATTACTACAAAAATAACTCCTTTAGTGAGGCTTTATTTTATGGTAAAGTAAAGGGCCTTTTGCCAAAAAACTGTTTCTATCTGTATAATCCGCGCATTTTTTTCATTTAGTACTATCCCTCTAACACTTTTTCTATTAATAACTATATTTAATGCCCCAAGTACCTTGGCCTATAAAACTATATTGTGGGCGCTCTAGTTGCTTTATAGAAGGTTCCTAGATATGCCCTATATTTGTGAAATTAGGGCAGGTAAAGTCCTGTAACTATATAAATAGCCCATGAAAGGAATAAAACAGGAGCCACTTTTCCTTATACTGAGTTAATTTAATAACTTTTACTTATTAAAAACCTAGTCAGTAACTATGCACCCAGCAAACGTAACATAGCCAGAGAGTCATAAAGACTAAGATATAAATTCATGCATACTAGCGCCTTTTCAGGAAGTCTTTGTTTAGTATAAGATACTATATACACCTTTTTAGGTACACTGCCTATAGGTAAATAAGGAAAGGGCTAGATACTTTATTTGTTAGCCCGTTATAAGACATGGCCAATTTATATTCTATGGGGCAGATGTACTTTTCTTTTTTCTATATTGCTTGTCACGTGCTCTCGTGTACCAGTAATTAATTTAGGGTGCCTTAACGTTTATACCCGTACCTGTTAAAATAATGTCTGACTTTATAAGGGGTATATTTATAGATATAGAATATTTCTAGTAATAGAGCACGTAGTAGAAGCTCTTCTGGGCCCTTAATTAAATAAGCATATATATAGCAAAGCTTTGGGTTAGGGTGATACCGGCCTCTTTTTTGGACCTTCCCTACCCAGAGATATTTCCTTATCCCCTAATAGGCCTCATATTCTAGCAATAAACCATATATATGGTTAGCGCCTAGCAAAAGGGTCTTTAATAAGCCAGTCTTTGTATAATCTATTTCAAAGCACTTATCAGGAGCTATACTATATAAATTATTTAAGGGTACCAAAAAGAAGGCGCCTTATAGTTCTGCTGATGGCTTTATAATAAACAAGCGTGTATAGTACAAAGGCCCCGTTATATACCCCAAAATTCTCTAAGTGGAGAAAGAGATTACTTATAGGCTAGACCCCTGTAACAAGACCCTGCTTAATAGGTTAGGAAAATACTAGATTACTTACTTAATATAAAATGGGTAGTCTGTAGTAATATAAGAAAGAGCGGGGCGCACCCATAAAGTTATACTCATTAATTCCACCAGTTAACGCACACTAAATCAAAGTAGAATACTGAGTTCACTGCCACGGTACCCTCTTACCATGTTTTAATTATCTTTCCAGAAGTTTTATTATAAGTCACTCTTTCTAGTAGCGTTTTCATTTGCAAGCGTAAGGGCTCTCGACAGTGCTGTCTTTGAGTGACTTGATTAATATTAATTATATAAATATAATTATATAAATATTATAATGGCTTAAACTTTATACTACTTGGTTGGCTAAGGCCTAGTAAGAAAGGTAAGCGTGCTCAAGTCCGCCGCTACCAAGTTTGGTCTTTTCCTAATTTAAATTTAATTGTAGTTGGTAAGTAAAATTCACATTAATACTTTAATATTAGTTTATAAATACCTAACCTTTGCTTATAGAAAATACTAAGCCCCGCCCCCTTTGGTACTTGCCTCTAACTTATGGGAAATAATATCTTAACCTCATCAATTAGATAAGAAGGACCCCCATTAAATACTGCCTTAAAAGAGTGTGCAAATAATATGATTGCTTAGTTAAAGGGAGGAAATAAAGTATAGTTTTATAAGATATGTACCAACCCCAAGTTACGCATACATATTTGCTTTTTTACAAAATTATTTCCTGGTAGTAACGAAAAAATTTAAGAAAGTATCAAGTGAACATTTCTTAGCGGGTTAGCTAATATAGTCCAAGGTAAAAATAAAAATATCATATGCCTTCAATACTTGAGTTTAGTGAAGAATCTATTGTAAGATTATAACTCACAGCTCAATATATTATATTCTTTAATTGGGTAAGAAGACTGCGCTAGGTATAAGTGCAAGCTATATATTAGTTACTATATTCTTCAAAGCCTAGGCTAGATTATTCAAAGACTTCTCAAAAAAGGAAAGACTTAATCTAATCTATAGTATAGATTTGCCAATCAAGTACTTCGTTGCCCCAGAGTTACCTAACTAGTTCTAGTTATAAAGAGGGAAACCCGCTTCTATGCTTACCTGCGCTTACGTTTTTAATAACAATTAAATAAAAGTACTTCCTTTAAGTGACTGTTGCGCGAGGTCCTTTACTAAGTCTTATAATTGTTACCATTAGAGAGCCCTACCGACTTCGTAGTTACCATATAATATACCCTTGTTGC
The DNA here is from genome assembly GCA_036897805.1 of Plantago tenuiflora. Taxonomy (NCBI): domain Eukaryota; kingdom Viridiplantae; phylum Streptophyta; class Magnoliopsida; order Lamiales; family Plantaginaceae; genus Plantago; species Plantago tenuiflora. The sequence continues at coordinate 35,031 of JAYMST010000005.1, read as the reverse complement.
GAATAATCTGGAATATCTATGACCCTAGAGCTGGAGATACTATAAAAACTTTCTTTTTTCTAATTAATAAATAGTAAGTCCTTCTTACCCCTTCGCTAGGAAACTAATTATTTATAGAGGCCTTTTAAATGCATATTTCTTAAGTAACTCTTTTGCTTTTACAACTACCCATGGGTGTGTGTGATTCTACGCCACCCATTTATATGAGTTATTTTTTAATAAATATGGGCATAGAGTTGGCCTTTAGCATCTGTATATATATATATATATATATATATATATTATATGTAATATGTATATTTTTCAAAGGGATTATAACAGACTAGTATTATTCTTACCCTACTTGCCCACGCCCATTTATTCATTGTAGACTTTTCCTAAGTGCGCTAACAAATCATTGCTTATGATGCTGTACCTACTACACATTCTAGGCGTAGCCTGCCTTCAAATATGTAAGTAACAAGCCTTACCTAGGTAAATCTCCATTCTATCTTTGTAAGTACTCTACCTTTGAAATTATTTAAATGCGTTTAAGGGTTTCTTTTCCCATTAAAGTTCGCTTAGCTAGAAATTCTACCCTATTATTTTGTTAAATATTTATATTTATTTAGTATATTTAGGGCGCACATTGCGGCTATATATGGATAATGACTTAGTTTACTCTAGGAAAGAGCTTTCTGACGGGCCCAATAGAAATTACAGGCATCAAAGCTAAAAGAAGACCCCGCATAAAGGGAAGCGCTTACTAAATTAGAGGCTACAATACAAGCTTATTTATAATAAGTCCTTTTCTCTCTAAAGCTATAGATAGGCAAGTATGGTATAGTACTCAACCCGTGTTTCAGTCTTTGTTAGTAGCATTATTTCTTGGGTATGCTATGCTCTAGTTGCCACGTCTGATTATAGTTCCTCGCTCGCCCTTTACTAAGCATACTAAGCAAGCACAAATATTACACGCGGCTTCTATATTAATAACTATTTGCACTCTCCACTACAAGGTGTGTACCCCTATAGTGGTAGTTAATTGCTAGGCGTTTAAGGACCTTTTTTTGCTCGCGCCCCTTTGATTATACTATAAATGTACTCTTTCAGCTATTGTGTAATGTGTACCCGCCCTCTTATCAACTATTAAGTAAGCATAGCTAAGCGCGTAACCAAGATGGACTAATTTAATAGTCAAGTTCATAGATAACTTAAGCAAATCAAGGAGTTGCACCTACTCTATTATCTTAAAATATTTTCCTAATACAGACCCTTACAGACCTACGTACAAGCATTTTTACCAATACAAAGTGTTCCTTATCAAAGCCAGGTACTCTCCTACACAAGACAATTAGAAGCATTTCTTAAGCTATAAAAGAGTCCTTTTAGAGTATTTTTAGAGTATTTATAGTAACTAAGCGCCTTCCTTAACTGATTATATTTTCTAAGGGACTCGCGCGAAGCTTTTGTTCTAGATTTAGCCAGAGCTGAAGGTAATATACAAATTTTAGTTATTATATTATTCTAAGCCCTTGACTATATATAATAAATTAAGTACTAATAATAAATTAAGTCTCTAACATGTTGCTTAAGGGCGGGGTGTAAAGTAACTTATAGTAAATAACTTTGCCCAAGAAAACCTGTACGCTACATTTTCTTAATAAAACGTGCGCTATTATCCTCTTATAGGTGATTCCCTATATCTTACCCGTTCCTTACGCCTTGTTTGTACCAAAAATATGTATCCTGCATTAGTCTTTGCGCATTTATTTAATATTTAATCCTCTACTTTGCCAAAATAAGAGAAGGGCTTTTCTAGAGTAAACTAATTTAATGTGGCTTAATTATCGGGGCATTAATGGGGCACCCTATTTCTAAACTAATTATAGTCTAGGGGCTATACCTATACTACTATAATACAGTAATTGGAGTTAAAAGTACGTCATAGTATATAGAAAAGGGCAGCTATGTATTATTACCATTTCTAAAAAAATAAAGTCTGTACTTAGCCTCTAGTATGTGACTAATTCCTGGGTGTTACGCCCTCTAAAAGCGCGTAACTACGAGTTGTGTTTGTGCAAGCTCTATAGTGTACTTTTATGAGTGCAAATTTTCGTATAAAAAACCTAAAGAGTTAATAATGCTAGCTCTTTAAGTACTAAGCCTTGGTCCCTGCTTTGAAGTAGTATATAAGTAAACTCGCTAGGGGTTGCATATTTCATAAATTACAGTTGTAGAGCAAAGAGCGAAGTCGCCCGCTACAGTCTACGGTATTTCTTAGTTAAATCTTTTGAAGAGGTAAGTTTGTAAAGGATTCTTTTGATTTGGAAATAACTTCCTATAACAGGTGTAGTTAGCACGGTGCTTCTACTTCTAGTGGCGCCTCTATAATTAGGTACTCTAATAACTCTAATTTTATGTTTTGAAAAGACTTTGGGTGCAGGGAATTCACTGCCGCGAGCCTTTTAAGCTACTTATTTTATTAGATTTTATTAGGCGGCTTAGGCTTTACTTTTATCTTGAATAATTTCTTATTTTATGCATTGCTAAGGGAGCTTCTTTTTTTAATACACATAGAGCATAAGAAGGTACTCCTAATTTAACTAATATACCTATTGTACAAGAGTGCGCCGTAAAAGGGCTATATAATAACTTAAAAGGATAGGTTATCTAAAATAGAGTGCTCTTTAGGTCAGGGCTATTAGGCAACTGGCTTTAAATTTTTAATCTCTAGTATAAAGACGCGGGACTGCTTTCGGTTGTCGCGATCCGTGGGTTTCTCAACCTTTGAGCAGTTCTTTATTAAGGAATAGGGCCCGCTTGCTTTTCCTACTAGTGAACAGCGACTTTTGCTAAATTTGGGAGGCTCCCTTAGTTAAAACTGGTTGAGTAACTTTTCTATATGCTGAGTAGCGACTTTCCAAATATTTCGCAAATATCTATAGAGGGAAATCGTGAAATTTGCCCTCTTTTCGGAGCCTCCTGGAAGGGAAATACATCCCACCTACTAAAATTGAAAAAAGGTAACTCACGATGATTTTAGTAGTAAAAGGGCCTAAATTTTCGAAAAGTTGCTTCAGCCTATACGGAAAATGAACAAAGTGCGTTTCTATTAATAGATGGGTCTAAAAATATCAAAAGTTGCTGCCACCTATGCACAAAACCTTGCCTGTTGATTTTACCTTAGAGAGCTTGTTCAAAACCAAGAAATCTGCTACTCACTATACGAAAACTGAGTAAGCACCTTTTTACTAGTAAAGGACCTGTTATTTTTATGAAAAGCTGTGCCACATATATGTAAAGTAACAAAACCTAATTGAATAAGCTATGGTCTTTTGAATAAACCCAACAAGCAGCCCCGGACTGCAGGGAGTATGCCATCAAGCCTTGACGAAAGCTTAGAATTCTATATGGTTGCGTAGTTAAGCGTACAGTTAGTCTTCGTATTTCTTTTCTTTTGGGTGCAGCCAGTAGTATACTTTTCATGTTATAAAGAAGCAACATTTTGCATGAGCCCTGACGAAGCAAGCTAAGAGAGGTCTATAGATGCCCAAACAAGAGGAGCTTTTCATGAATTCTGATCTGCGACTCACCGCTTTTCTCATTTCAGAAACAGCTCCAGCAGTATACATTTTAGGCTAAAAGAAGCCGCGTGCCACCCATAGATTATAACAGATGACTGGCGCTCTTAGTTCAGCCAGGCAGGGCGCGCTTAAAGAGAACAAGATTCCGGGCTTATAGTTTAATTGGCGAAACGCGCCACTCGTAACGGCAGTACTGTAAGTTCAACTCTGGCAGTAGGTACAGTGAAAAAGCTTTTTAATGGTATCGCGTGACATCCAGTAGTTACTTTTCGACTTATCTTATAAAGAAGATGCTTGTTGCCTGTAGAGCATGAGAAAGGGAGAAGTTTTGGCTGATGGCAACCAGTAGTATATCTTTCAGCCTAAAAGAAGCAACATCGCGTGTCATCTGAGCACTATGGTAATTGCGCTAGTTCTTAGGTTTCTTTGAAATCTAGCAGTATACATTTTCGTGTATTATAGAAGTCGCGTCATAAACTTTGAGGCAAGCAGTGGTGAAATCTGAAGGAAAGTTTGGCACGAAAAGAGGGCGAGATGGGTGACTTTCGTTTTCTTCTCTGATCTTGATTCCTGATGAGATGAAATATCTGACGAGTAGAGTAAGCAACCGAGGAACAAAATCCTTTCCTAGCAAAGATTATCCAATCGGAGTTGACGCAGCGAGAGAACTATGCCCGTCCTGGCTTTATTTTCCACCTGTAAAGCAGCCGAAGCTTGACAACTCGGATTTCAAGATCCCGCGACTCCTATTATGCAGGTATAATTTACTTACACCACAACATCCTCTTCTTTCTCATCTTCCTCTTTGTCTTCATTTCTTGGATCTTAGATCGCACTTTAACTCACTTCCGACAACGAAAAGGCATTCAGTCTCACTAAAGAATTGTCCGCGAAACTACACTCGAAATAGTCTAGACACTCCTGGCTTCCGTCATCCTGATGTTCATCGCCATTCCATCCTTTGCTCTACTATATTCTATGGACGAGATCGTAATTGACAACTGTGAAAACAAGCAGACACCGACGGTACTGGACTCATGAATACTCAGACTACAATGTTTCCTAGGCCGAGATGTTTCTACTGGTGCTCCCTTTTCTAATGCCATAACTCTGCCCATTCTTATTATGGGCTTTGCCGCTCTACTGATCTGCCTACATTCGGGGGATACTTGCCGATTACAGACAACCGTGCTTGGTTCGCCCTCTTCGCCCTTCCTGCTTTGATGCTCTCTAGGATTGGCAGAAAGACTCGTCCGCTTAGATACTACGGTGGTCTTGTAAGCACCACGCCGAATTTCCCTATCCTTTTCTTCGCTTTCGTCAATAATGGCCACCTGTACTGAACTGCTTGCTGTGAACCCAGCCCCGTCCTAATTAGTCGCACAAACAAATTCATTTAAAATTCCATCTCATAAGCACTGCGCCAATGACGACAACAATAGGCACTTACTCACAATTAAGCGTACCCCCTCTCTCTATAAAATCTCTAGCGGTTTTTATTACGTAAGTCCTTGATTATCTTGTCCTATCTATGAATGAGATTCTTGTATTCGTTCACAATCGATTAAGAAAAGCGCACGAACAGCGTGCAAAAGGTAAACGCAAAGCTAAACTTCATAGTTCTTGCAGCGTAGGTCGTCCTCCCTAGGGACGAGATCAATTAGAGTGTGGGAAGTTACATCCCGGCAATTGAAACGACAAAGAAAAAGAACTCTGCTTAAACCCAGAACCAAGTACACATACTGAGGCAAGATCGAGAATAGTGATGACAAAGGCGTATGACTGTTAAGTGACAGAACTATATATAGATATATCGGAGGTGCAATACCTTCATGTATGGGAGAAATCGTCGTGTAAACCCATACTTTTAGGCAGATTTTGCTGAAGTCTTGTCAAGGCCTTGCTAGGTGAAGTAGGTCTCATTAGTAGAAAACTCTAGCACACAAAAACGGCTGCAGATTCCTTAATAGAGAATGCCCATTTCGGGGCCTTGAGTATAGTAAGGCAGATAAGAGCCCCATACTGTGCAACCTTTATTTTGGCTTGATGTTGTATGTAATATACGCTCCTAGACTACTTCCTCTAAGGGGAGATTGCTTTTTAATATTTAATATAATAAGAGCTGACTTAAGTGACTATTACAAAGAACGCTTATAAGAATTTATACTCTTAGTTTCTTAGGCCAGCTTTGTGCACGGGACTATCTTTTACTTATGAAAGTTTACCCTTTGAATTATATACATTTGGCGTAGAGTACTTTTTGTTATCCTATGCTATTGCATTTTGTTATACCTCGTACTTTCTAGTTACGTCCTTTCATAGTGCCCGTCATTGTTGTCCTTCATATATGTGTAAAGAATTGGGCCTTAATTTTATTAAATTACTTCACTACCCTAGCAGATAATATGGCTTTACTAAATTCTTGCACAGAGCTTTTTTTCACCAACTTTGTATTTTATTAATACAACAAGGCTAATGCTAATATTATAACTTATAGCTACAGGGCAAGTACATTAGGCATGATAGACTCCTCCCTGCGCTAGGTGTGTTTTTGTAAAATGAACACACTCCTGTAGCTCCTAGTGGATACAGCTTTCAATATGCTATAAAGAAAACACCGCAATGCCAAGTTATTTAAGAGCTATACTACAGGAAAGAGGAGTAATTGAATCTTATAGAAGGGAATGCTTGGTGCTTATACTATAACATATAAAACATATAACATAGTTTTGAAATTATAGTAGTTCGCCTTGTCCTAGTAAAAGGAACCCTCGCCGGGTAGACTAAAGGAGATTGATAAGTACCCTAAGAAATATGGGTTTAATACTCAAGGTTAATAGTTAACAAAAGCATTTTATGTAAGGCATACTCTAGCACGCACTTATTAGGCAAGGGTCTCAGGTATTCTTCATTACTTAAACTTGTACCACTAAAAAATTCTATGGCTAGGGTCTTATAAGGAAAGAAGATGCCCCATCACTTAATAGAATTGTGTTATTACATACTGCCTCGATTAATAAATGGAATGGTATGCTACTATGGGCGTTCTGGGCTCTAGCTAAATACTGAATAACGCGCTTGCTTAAGGATAACTAAATAATATAACTTAGGCACCTGCTTTGAGAATGGCTTACTTAAATATAAATTCACCTGGAATCTACTATAAATCTTAAACTAAAATTGTATGCTTAAAAGCTAACAGAAGGGGGGGCATTCTTACTTAATAAAGAGCATTCTGGGGTATATAGGGAAGCGCACATATATAAGTATAAGACTTGAAAGGCACACTCTAGGCCTGTTTTTATTAATACATTTATTTTTTATTAAATTATATTGGCAGGGCAAGATGCAATGACCCCTTTCTTTATTGGGCTTGGTAAGGACTTAAATAAGCTTGCATGATCCAAACTATTCCTTTACGTGGCTCTGTATGACGCAGATCTGAGCGTACAGCTTTCTATTTTAAACTAGTGATATAGGTGAACACTTGCCTCTTAGTCAAATTCAAATATCGGCTGTAAAGTTTCAAAGCTACTAGGGTCTATTTTAGAAAATACAAGGGCTAGAAAACACTGGCTGGCTCTAAGACACAATTCTATAAAGAGGAATTCCTTTAGAATGAAAGGACATAGGGAGAGAATCATCCACGACTGGTCCAGAACGCGAGATTTCTTTAATTCTTTAAGTAAATATTGTATTAGCGCACCTCTTCCTATAGTTGAGTTACCTGGAAAAAGTAAATTTTACAAGTCTAGCAGCAAACTTAAATATAATAAATAGAATTCTATAAGTCATTTATAGGCAAGAATGTATGGGACCTGCTTCCTTCTCATATAAAGCTGTAGTTTTCTATTACCTTTTCTCGGCGCCCCTTAAAAAGCTGGGCGATGCATAAGTTAACTACTTAGTATTACAAGCGAGCGGGCACTAGAGGAAGAACACCCAAGCTATATTACATTCATTAAAAGAAGAGCAAAACTAAGGGTCTCTTATAGTGAAGTAGTATATATCTAGTCTTAATAAAGCAAATAACCAAGGAAAATAAATAAAAGGAGTGCTGTCTTTCAGGGCCAAAGCTCTAGATTAGTTGTTAATAAATGCAAAATGTCTGGTAATAAGATATCTTATATAGTTAAATTATATAAATAGCGTGCCGTAGGGCTAGTATAAAGAAGCCTCTTCTTTTGTAACAATACGCACACCAAGTGAGAAAGCCCAAAGTTACCTGTCATAAATATTATGGAAATACATGAGCAAGTATATTTTATTATTAAACGTCAAGAAAAATACAAGATTTGTCAAGAGAGAATGCCAAGGCGAGAGATAAAAGAGGGAGAGGTACTTTATAAAGACCGGAGATGAGATTTAAGTAGGTACCCTTTCCAATACAAGTTTAATTATTAAATAGCATATGTGTATTATTAAATATAAATAGCATATGTGTATAAATTATTTATATTGGGCTACTCTATCACCAGCAAGGGGAAAGTACTTTCGTAACCAAATATTACATAGGCCTGGGCCTAACATAGACAACCTTTCTAAGTACTCTATTTGTGCTTTAGATAAGATTACACAAGGAAATTTAGGCTAGTACACATGCCCAAGCTTGTTAATGAAAACTATTTGAGGGAACTTTGTCGTAGAGAAATGCCTCATCCGTAAATTGCTCCTTGTGCTATAGTTACCTGTGTCTTGTGTTTCTAAACTTAAGAATAATTATACTCACTTAGCTAGGAGTGTCACTTGGCACATTACTTAAGTCTTATTGGTAAATATTTTGCGCACTATATAAATGATAGAAAAAGCGCCACCCCCCCCTGTTTTGAATCAATAAACTCTCTTATAGAAAGCATAGCGTAGTTATATTATAGCTTAGCTCTTGGCCAAATCAATTTCCTTCTATGAAATATAAATTAAAAGTGGATGCTCTGGGAAAATGTACCTCAACTTATAGGTTCTCTTAAATTCCTGGGGTACTGCCGCAATACTTCTTCAAACCATATTTTATAAGGGCCTTGTACATAGTTATGAAAAGATACTTTTGTAAGCACTTCCAGACGATAACCTATTAGGCCCAGAAAGAGAAGATGCAAGCTTTTTACATTTTATAAGTTAGTTCATGCTTAATTATTTTCATATATAACTAGCCTGCAGCTACGCTACTTAAACTTTTAGCAGATATAATAAGGGGCTTATAATGCTCTAACAAGGGCAGAAGCATACACAATTGTTTGGACATAACATAATAAGATAGCTTTAACTCTTTAAATAACATTTCATATAACCTTCCTATATTGGAAGAATATAATATAAGCCTAGCCCTTGGTAGTATATTATTTATATAATATATACTGCACGGGAGGCAGTCCCGTATTATTTACTAGTAACTCTTAGTATAATTATAATTTAGAAACTCCTGAGTAAAGTAAAAAATACTTGAGATTAAGTGCTGAATTAATGAGCCATCTTCCCCATAAAATATTTTAAACACTTGAATAGTCAAACTATTATGCCCCTAATTATGTAAAAAAATAAGTAATAAGGAATTAGCGTATGGATGAGGCAAGTACGAGTTTAAACCTAGGAGAAGGAATTTTTCACCGATATTTAACTCTATAAAAGAAATTATAATGCCCCGGCAAGCGCTATAACAGAGAGTAGCGCACTTATGTAATAATTAAAATTAATAAGCTGTAAGAGGCCCTTTACGCCCTTATACCTACCAGACCCTATAGCGAAACAGTTAATATACTAAGAAGAAAGCTCCTTGCCTGCCAAATTGCCCCTTATATCATAACTTTTGAGGGGTACAGCGGCTTGCTTAAAACCCCTCTTTATTTTTATTTAATAACTATACAGAATTATTATTATTGCTAGTGATAGTGGCGTATCCCTCTTATAGATATTCCTGATTACGCGAGCCTTTATTTTATAACTAATAATAACTTTTATAGTAGTGAAAGCATCCGCAAGTTGTAGAATATCTTAAGGCTTAATTATTTGCACTTATACTTATATTTAAGGGGATCCTACTGGATTAGATGCTAGCGCTATCAATTAGACTTAACTATACCTTAATTGAATAAATAACAAAAGCCCTCAGAGACTTTTATAATAACTTGTTTAGTAATCGCTTAGAGACCTCTAACTAGAGCACTTGCATTTTATCTTTCGCTTTTTTATAACTTTTTACTATAATTTTTATACGAGAGTAGGGTACTTTACATTGAAAAAATTGCTCCAAATGAGTATTTTGAATTTCGTATATAGGGGACTTAGAGTTATACAAGGCACTTCTTGCTCAAACAGAAACCGCACAGTTATCTTGTAACTTCTTCAGAGTTTAGCAAACAAGTATTACGTAATAAATACTATGTTATATACTCTCGCGCCCCTCTTTTTATAATGAATAATGAAAAAAAATGGGCATGAAATCGATCACCTCTTTTATATTAATTAATTAATTTCTTGCAGCTTTATCTTTTAGATTCTATTAGACTGTCCTTATAAAAGTGCTTATCATTACTGTGACATAAAAAAGGAGAGGATATTTCATAATAATAATAATAGAGGCAGGAAGCTAAGGCTTAAAATGTAATTTACCGGTCAGTATTAAGAACTAGCGGAGATACAGCTTCTATTTATAGGAAACGCGCGCAAACAAGATATATATAATATAGGAATAGGAGGTAAAAATATATTTGGTTGGGCCTATATTATATAATAATAATAAAATTATATTTATATAATAAATCTATTTCAGTTCTATTTCTATTATAATTATTAGTTCTAGCAAAAAAAAGGTGAAAGGAAATTTATGCGAAAAGCCATGTTTAAAGCGTGTCTTTTAAAAATGTAAAAGAAAGGACCTGGAATATTTTATAAAAGCGGTACAGTTATTTACCTTGTCCTGTTAATTGCTAAAAAGAGCTCACGGCTATAAAGTAAGCCATTATCTTTCAGGTCTTTGCTACGGATAGCTCTATAATATTAGACACTTAGTAATTAGTTATTCTTCCTCCCATAATAATCTTAAAGGGCATCCTATTAGGTAACTATAAACTAAGTAGTTAAATATAAGTAAATGAATACTGAAACAAGGGGCAATTATGAAATAGTTTTGTATACACGAGAGACTTGGGCTACCACATTTTTTAATTTTTAAGTAGTTACTAATTATTAAAATGCCTGCGAGGGAAAGATCAGTGGACCATTTTAATTTCATGCTAAGTTACTAGTTTATATCTAATTAATTAAAGTATTACACATAAGATATAGATCGGGTGCACACTTGTTGTTACAAAAGGACCCACTTACTTTACTATAAAGAGCGTATTAATTTTTGATTGGAAGGAGATTGCTAGCTCTATGTCTTCCACATAATTTATTTCTAAGCCACGTTGCTGCTATTGACATTACACATATTTGGTCTAGTATTTTATTTTATACACGACATTTCATTAATTTTGTATTTAGAGCAGCTTTACTTTTTAAAGCTCAGAAAAGAAAGTAAGCTATAGATGCCAGTTAAGGAGTACCTTAATTATAGAGTTGCTAGGCACGAGGGTAGTTGTGGATTTTACAAGACATAGTTTATTATTCTAAAATATAAGTAAGTTAAGCCCAGACTCGCTGCTAAAGAATCTAGTTTATATGAGAAGTAAAAGACTCTACCAAGTATATATACAATATGCTAAGAAGAACTTATTAAGGTAAGAAAGAGGCTATTCTCTCACTCTATAGAAATATATAGATATAGTTATCCTTCCTCTTTCTTATTATTTTATTGCGCCTAGACAAGCCTTTAAATATACTTAACCCACAGCAAAAAAGAGACAATAATCAAATGTGCGAGAGGAAGGCCGTTGTTTAAACTAACTATAGATATAGTAAGAGAGGCAGCAGCAAGCACTCGTATATCCTCAACAAATAAATAATATGTCCACTAGCAGCTATAGGGGGAGGTCTCATATATGAGCTTGGGTAATAAAGTAAAAGTAATTAAATAACTAAATAAGACTTGAGCCCTAGAGCGTCCTTTATAAGTCAGCAAAGCGTGCAATCAATTCTTTAGGCATCTCTTTTGTTGCGTTTAAAGCTTCACCCTGTACATAGAATTCTTTGCCTTGTGCTTAAGCCCTATTTTTAATGAATAAGTTATAGCCCCCTCCCCTTTGAAAGACCAGCTACTTTAACGTCCTTTTCTTATTATTATTTTACTTATTATTTTAATTTCTTATAATAAATAATATGCGTGCACTTCAAGAATCTATTAGCATACGTACTGCTGGAGCTCTCTTTATTATCGTATTTTAGGTAATTCAACTCGTGTATACTTAGAGGGGGCGGGAGTATATACTATTATATATAGCTTGCTGGCCTTCTTACAGGAATACATAAACATAAAAGTGGCTTAATCTTAATATAGTTTATAACAGAGCCTCTGCCCTTAGTGATGTACTGCGCCCTCTTTTGCGGTAGATATACGAAAATGAAATTGCTTAACACCCTTTGATAGAAAGGACTTATAAAAAAGAAGGCGCGGGGTACATCTTGCGCTTTACCCAGATTGCTTCTTTGCAGGTTACATTAAGTTAGGCTTACATAAAGCCAGTTTGCTTTGTCCTTTACCCATCTTCTATACTTAAGCGCTAGAGGCTTTCCCTATAACATATACAGGAAATGCTATTATCTTGAGAATCGCCTATAACTAGCGCATAGCACAGGGTTTTATATTAAAATTAAATTAAAGAAATTTAACACTTTACACCTATTTAAGTATAATATATAATATTTCCGAGACAGGGAAGGCCTAACATCCCCCTATAGAATAATAAAATAATAAACGAAGCCTTATTAAGAAAATTTACTGCTACCCTCATAGTATTTAAATTTAATTAATATAAAGTGATTACTTAACTTAAGTAAATCTTAAGTAAATTAAGAGGTTGCTGATTTGTACCAGATATTATTAACCAGATATTATTACACCTAGAATTTGCTCTTTTTTCAAGCAAGAGATAGCCCAGGATACAAATGCACAAGTAAATATATAAATGATACATACTTAAAACGAGGGGGGCGGGGCTAGTAACTCTTGTACGTATTAAAGGCGCGTACCTACCAGTATACTATGAAAGAAGCCTTTACATTCGGAGGAATGCATCCTTCTCTATTTCTATATGTACCAAATTACGTAAGAGATTAATCATTGCCTTTAAGCGTTTAACTATATAATAGAAACAGTTATACGCTCCTTAATGCTTTATATTATAGCACTATAGAGGGATAACTTTATTACTTTCTCGTGTTAGATAAACCCTTTATTTATTTATAGGTGCTATAAGGTACCTCAAATGCTAAGAGAGGATGGGCTCTAGATTATGGTAGTAGGTCTAAATATTTCTCAAGTTCTAATATAATAGAAAGCGCAGGGACTTAGATAAGTGTTAAAGTAAAGGGTCAGCTGTAGTTCTCTATATATTCTTTAATATTTCTCAAAGATTCTAAAACAAGAGATATGCGCGAGAGGTGTATAACCTTCTTTATATAACTATATATAGTTATAGTTAACCTATAGCCCAGCAGTAGAAATATATGCGAGTACTTTAACAACTTTAACAGAATAACTAGAAGGGAACCAAACTTATGGCAATGATCTAACTCTTTTGTGCTAGCAAGAATAGATATTAAGAAGGAGAAAACATGTTTCTTATAAGATGCAATACATGCTCTAGAGTTTAATCAATAGCAGAATAATCTAAAAGCCAACCCTTATGCTTTAGTCCCCCCTAAAAATGTAATTATATTTGCTTTATAGCTATGATATTAGAGTAAGTCAGAGATATACTTAGCGCGGTATTGCTTGTACGGCCGCCCTACTTATTGCTTGCGAAAGACTTATATTAGCTAAGCCTAAATAAATAAATGGTGGTAAAGAGCTTGGGCGTGTACTTAATACCTTACACTCTTGACAAAGTAAGAGAATAATCTACTAGGCCTTTAAAGAATTATGTTTATTAATACTGTCTACTAGGCGTACTACGCCTTTTCTTCTTTCTTCTATTATCCTTTATAACTATAACTTTCACTCTGCGCTAGGCCTGCCCTTGTAGTTGTGAATTACTCCTTAATATCTTAATGAACCTAAAGCTTGCTTGTCCCATTAGATTAGATTAGAGCGCGATCACCTGTCTTAGTATAGCTTAGATTTAAAAAGGGTATACGAGTAAATAGTTAGTTACAAGTGTTTAGTACTCACATTTTGGGCAGGCACATAAAGAGAAGTCACTAGCAGTAGCGTTCTATAGCAGGAGCAGGGGAGTAAGGGCAATATCTCTTAGAAAAAGTAACTCTAGAAGTAGCTAGTATTTTAAAAGCAGCAACTCTATTAATTAAGTCTATAAAGACAGCTCTCCTATAGGAAGAAAGGAGGAATGCTTTGCACTTTAATTTAATAAAGTGTAGTCTTTTTGTTATAAAATGTATCGGCATCAGTTTTAAGCGTATGAAGCCTGTATTATCTAATTCTAAATTGGGATTACTAAGCATATTCTAATAGGAAATCTTGCTAACAGCATATAGTGCATAGTCCTAATTACTTATACACCTTAAGGGAGTGTGGGCAACTATACTTTACTGTTTCACTATAATTTTATCTTCGAAGCTTAGGCTAATATCTAACGCATTGACTAGGTTTCCTTATAACTAACTAAGGCCGAACTACTTTCCCCTTAATAAACTCTTGTTATAGGATACGCTAAATATCTAGTAGGCTAAGTAAGGCTGCTTCTATGCAACTCTTGTAATAACTTAATCACTAATTATAGCTTGGGTAAAGGTGTAAAGAAAGAGCAACTGTCAAGAAAGGATAAATCTAGGGGACCTCAGTTATTTAAGTATGCACTAGAAGAGCGCCTTAATTTAGTATTTAATGTTAAGTCTATATCCTGTAGTGTGTACTGTGGAGAATTGCCAATAACTGGACTAGCCAAAAGGCACTCGCCCTCTTTGTAAACTCCTTGGTAGCTGGGCTTAAAGCATGAATATTTATTGGGCAATTAAGTACGCCCTATTCTTTAGAATATGTAACTATGTCATTTCTAACGACTAGTATTACGTGCCCATCAAGCTATGAGAGAGCGGGGAGGTCATATCCACTCTATTTTTTCAAGTGTTAAGTATTAAAGCCGTTTTATAATTTCCATCCTTTTCTCTTATGGATTAATTATCCCCTAGCGCACAAGGTAGTTGAAATACCAAGGTAAACTATAAGAAAAGCTAAGGGTTGGGTAGGTCTCGTTAAGTCGTCATGTGCCTCCTAATGATTTATTTAAATATAGAAGAAGAGTGTAAAAAGAAAGCTTTTAAAAGATCAGGCTAGATTAGTTGCTGACCTATCTATAAACTTATCTATAATATGGCATTTACAAGGTGCACACCTGTTACATATTTCACTAGAGTACTATAGCTTCCTGCTAGATTGAGGTATACTACTATACCTGCGACCCTCTTTAATTTTTAATCTAAAAAGCTTTTTCTAATGAGAGGCCTTTTATCTGCCCCTCCTAATGAAATAAGCCTCAGGCGCTGCTAACTTAATACGACGTGAGCAGTATTCTTAATGGAGTTGTTCTATAACTATATACAGAATATGTCAGTGTGGTATCTAAGCAAGAATCTTTACTAATAACCCAGCCCTCTAGAACAGTAAATATGCTAAGGAAGTTATAAGCTGTTACTTTATGTATGCCATATAATATAATAAATTATTTTAAGGGCAAGTAAAAAAGAAGAACGCACCCCTTAAATAGCTTGTAGTGTAAGGTAATAAGGAAGCTCGCCTGTCTCTAGCATAGTTAAAGAAGTAAGTGAGGAAATTACAGGTGTATAATGCGTCTTTTAGAAATAACTTGTAGTAGTAAAAAAGATATCATAAGCAAGGGATACCCCTGATTAAGGCCCATGCTTGTGTGCTTATTTCTTTTTATGACATTTTAAAAGAGTTCTTTACTATATAAATATGTACTTAGAATTGGTCTTTAATACGGCCTTGCTTAATAGCTTAAATAAAGGATGTCTGAGAACTGGGCGCTTTATAGTTAGGAAATTGCCTAGGCCGAGCTATAGTCTTTATTATGAGATTATGAGCTGCTACATTTTCCTTTGCGTAACAATGTGTACTCTCCCTGGCTACCCTTTCGCTACTAAAATATTTTAGTTTAACCCTTTGCGAAATGAAATATCTCCTATCTTTATATATCTACCTATTTTATCAAAGTATACTCAGCGTGTCTTACCCGGTGTACATGCTCTAAAGTAAAGGGTTTATATTACTAAGCCCTAAACAAGCGTCCTTAAGATTGTATTATGTAGTTAAATACTTAGAAGCTTTGCCTACTACAGTTGCGTTAGCGCGGCTAGTCCTTTTATAGTCTTTGTATTTTTTTTTATGCAGTATCTATCTATCTAAGCCCTAACCAAGAAAGTATACCCTATAATATAGACGATAAGCCTTTTGAATTAGTATTATCACTTACTTTGCACCGTAAAAGAGTTAGGCCAAAGAGTTATTTGACCACTGACTCTACTAGAAGTTGTTTGCAGTTTACATAACTAGCCTTGCAAGGGAGGAAATGAAATCTATATACTGGGTTGTGTTATACTAAATAGAGGCCCTTGTATATATTTATTCATATTCATACCATAATCTATATCAGTTAGAAAATACCAAAGGTAGAACCTTACATTATTTTAGTCCTAGCTATTTGCTCAGTAAACCCCATACAATATCACAAGCCTATAATTTTAATTTTATCAAAGCGTTAGATTTCAAAGTCCCGTCTATAACCTATAACAAAAAAGCGCACTAAAGTACTCGTCTTAATAAGTCCATGAATGAGACCTGGTTATCTAAGCTTGCCGATATATTTAAGGGATAAAAACTAACCTCTTCTCTTAGTCTCTTATAGCTTTAAGTTACCCAAATTTTGGGCCTAAACATGTTAGTTGTACCTTAGAAAGGCAGCAATTTATTTATACTTAGTTAGCTTTGGGTGCATGGAGGTGATATCTATTTCTTTAAACACTAGTTCTATGTAAAAAGCGACGCCGGTAGTAGGCTGACTTACATTTATATGTACGCCCGAACAAGTATTCACTTTAGTTTAGTATGATTGCAGTACTGTTCCTTTCAAGAATTATAATAGCTTTCTTTTATTTATGCCTTGACTAAGTACTTCGTGAATAGAGCTGTGCCCTTTAAATACGGCCTTAAAATACTCGGGTTTATTCCTATTTATTGCGCTACACCAGGAAGACTACTTTGCTAAAGGGGTATAATATATTTATTTAATATTTAATTTACTAGAAAGGAGCTTTTTCTATGTTGCACTTGTATTGGGTACCTTGGTAAGCCCCGCGCTCAGTTATAAATAAGACCGCAAAAGGTGCGTAGTATACGCTTAAAGTCTGAAATTCTGGATTATAGTTTAGTTCTCTAGAAATATAGTATATTAAATAAATAAAAATATGTGAGCAACCTTGCCTCTATCAAAGGGTGTATTTTTCTCTCTTATTATTCTAGTTTAGGCAACTCTCTTGGCAGTGTTTGTGTCTTCGTGTAAGAAATGTACTTAGTAATATAATAATAGTTATTTGCAGTCATTTGTACTAATACCTTCTTTTCTTAAATACTTAAGCTACAGGAACGTAGAATACTTGCTTATGGAAGTACTTAATATTAATTAATAGTAAAGGTACAACTTCTTCTATGTGCTCTCCTATAGGGCATGCTTTCTTACTAACTGATTATCAAACTTCAAAATGTGTGCTCAACTACGTGCTTTTGAGAAAGGTGCCATAAAGGGGGCATGAATCTACAGTTATACTTTTGTAATTCAAATCCCATGATTCGAAAATATAGTGAGAAGGAGGAATGGTTGCAATTATAATTATAATACCTATTACTAGAATTTACAAGCACTACTAGGAGTCCTCTTTTGCATAAACTAATCAAAGGCTTTTTTATCTCCGAAATTTTATGTATCTTCCTATTTCTAGAACTATAGTAGATCTCTTTCACTAGTGAGTGCTCGATGGCAGAGCCGCTTGTTTATTCCTATCTATATTTCTAGAGCTGCCCCTTTTTGTTTCCGTACTTATACGCCCGTACCATACTAAGTATATTAGGCATATATTAGAGCTAGCTATAGAAGTAAAAGCCGTGCCCTATTCATTAAGCGAATGTTTGCGCTAGTAATAATAGATTCATTAGAGTAACTAAGCCTACCCCATACTCAAGCCTATTAAGCACAAGAATATGTAACTATTAATAGTTAGATTTAGGCTCTCTGCCTCTGCCCAGCTTTAAGGGTTGCTAAGTAGAGATGCGCTGTGATTGACTAGCTCTATAACTTTTTGATACCACAATTTTACACTTAATACTTAAGGGGGATAAGCCTGCGTTATAAGTTACCATTATAATATAAATGCGCCTTTATAATATTAAGCTAGTAAGACACGCAATTTGTACTAACAGAGTGCTACTATACCTTAAAACATATCTTTAATATCTGGTATTTTATCTTGATATAAAACATGCAAAAGTCTTAATTAAGATATCTCCTGTAGTTCTAACTAGGGCCAGCCAGTGATCTGTAGGCTCCTTTACTTTTCGCGCGACTTGCTTCGGCAGTATGATCTTCTAGCTATAGTTCCGGACATTTAATAGTAAGGCATATACTTTTTTATTTATGTAATTATACCGGCTTGAGGCATACAAGTGTAACAAGTGTAAATAGTTACTACCTTTGTCCCCTAGTCATGTGCTCGGAGAGTTTATACTAAAGGTTACCTATAATTTATCTATAATTCGTGCCATTAAAAAAAGGATTTACCTTTTATTTTATATTATCATCCAAGCACTTTCACCACAAGCGGTTAGGCCATAAAAATAAGCGCCCCCCCTCTATTAAAGTTTTAGTCTAAAAGAAAACAAGGTCTAAGTATGGCCATCTCCATAACTAGTTACTTATGACTATCGAAGTACTTGGTCCTTACTAAATAGAGTTATAAAATTATAGGCTTTGGGCTATGTCCTCTACACGTAGTTGTATGAGTTAGTACAAGTATTTTACTTACTAGAAATAGAAATGTTCTTAATCTAAATACTACTTATATTATACCTGCTTAAGTTTAAGGGTGCCTTTTTTTTGTGCCTGACTTGCTTCCTTAATAACTGACTTATGTATGAGCGTGGGTGTAATATAGTCATTACTGCATGTTTTGGTAAGAGAGATTGCTTAATTATAACTTAGCTCGTTAACTAGGAAATATCTTCAAGCGCTTAGGGCCAAAATGTATACTTCTCCCTATTCCTCTTTTATTAATACATATTTAAGTATGCTTTATAAGCTTACCTAGCAGAATACTGAATGCATAAACTTAATTAGTGTAGACTATATAAGGGGCTCCCCATTATTTACTTGGGAAGGCCGCTGGGCTTGTGATAGTACACCTTATTGAAATAGCCAAGCACTTATAATCCTCTATTTGTTACTGAGCGCAAGGAGCTACTGCTGTTATAGGAAATGGTCTCTTGTAATGTAAACACTTATGTACTTATGTGTATTTGTGTGAAAGTATAAAGACAGGAAAGCAATTACACCTTTTATTTTTTTATTATAGATATAGAAATAATTTAATTAGATTATAAACTGCCAGAGCACCTTAGTTAATACACTGGCTATATTTCTAAATGACTTTTGTGCGCCACCATAGAATTCTATACTACATTTTATTTATGGCCCAATAGCTAAAAGTTTACACTGTGCGCTATATTCCTTTGGTGTGTTAGGTTACTTTCATTGACTATTCTCCTAAGCCTGCTGACTAAATAGATTCTTATCTTGTTTAAGCGAGCCTTAATAGCATAGTTCTGTACTCTGCTCGCACTGAATATTAGCTAGACAATTTATGGTACTAGGCGTAGGGTACTTCGCACCCTTTAACTTAAAGTCAGTTACTTAATTTACATAATCAAAGATAGAGTGCTTATGAGTTGTTAACTCATTTCTCCCTAATTTTATGGGCAGGGCATATTTACTTTTCGCTAACAGAGATAGATATACTTCGCCTTTATATTTTAGGTATTCTTGTAGTCAATTCAATATAGTATCACTAGTTAATAAGGTATTATATAAAGGAGCGCTACTTGATTGAGGCAGGGCAGCATCTTTAGCAATGTTATAGACTACTATCTAAGCTCTAGAGTAACTGGTTATGAACTTACTAATACATATGGAAGTGGAAGCGCGCTTTCTCTTTTCTATAAAATGTATAATTTACTGAGGCAGTACCACCTACTTCAGTAGTAGAGTTATTAATACAAAATACATTTAAATAGTAGGTTATAGGGAATCTCTCATACACAAAGGATTGCAAGCGTACGTTTTTATCGAGGAAAAATGCAAGGTAAGGCCCTTACTCCCCAACGACTGGAAATTATATTCATAAATAATAATATAGGTCTATGGAAATCATGCTTTCCTAGAACTATTAACTAATAGAGAAAGGCTACGGTAGAGTATAAGGGGTACCTCTTATCAGCGTGATATACTCAAAATAAGTAAGGTTTCATTTTCCTTCTTTATGCCTATGTATACTCTTGGAAAAGACCTACCCTTAATCCTACAATTAATTATGTATAAGGTCCTATTAATTCCCCTTTAATTCCTTGCGCATCTCGTGCAAAATTACTACATTTGGCCAAGGGGGGGAGGTACCTCTTTATATTGCTGAATGTACTTTAAATACGTTTTATAAAAATGCTAGGGGTTATATGAAATTAGAATACGCAATCTTTTATTATATTTTTATTATATAAATTATTATAAAATATATTGGGGTTGCTTTTCCTTAACTTTTAGGCCTAAAGGAATTGTGCCCATATTAAATATTAAGGGCCCTTTCTTTTTTGCATATCTAGTAATATAGTCTATCATAAATTCTATCCTTAGCGCGGCCCCTGGAGTAACTTACCTTTAATAGCTCTAATTGTCTATAACTTTTATATTTGTATGCTTTAGTCTTATACTATGAAAACTTAAAGTACTTTTAATGACCTAGAAGTTGAGGGCGGAGATGCCACTACGGAAAATCTTATTTTTTATGATATATTGTGAAATAAATTTACTAGAGCGCTAGAGAAATACCTATATGTCCCTATAAATTAAGGTTGTACTAGTTAGACCCTCGCGTACTGTCTCTTTTATTTTATAAGACCTTTGCCTAGTGCAGTTATACCTACTAGTAGAATTGAGTAAGTAACTTGAAAATTATAGTGCGTCTTTAAAAAAAAGAATAAAGAAAAAGTAATGCTCTGTTATCCTCTAGTTTTGTATAACAAGGAGTAAGGCCCTGTTATACCCAAGTTATTTGGCACAATTTATTAGGGCAAGTAATAGTGACCTCATAAGAGCTGGCCTATATAAATAAGAATGCTGCTGTTATTTCCCTCCTTTTAGCTTTTAGTATAAATTAGTAAGGGATCCACTCTGGTAAATTGCAGAAAATGTAAGCGCCCTATTAGAAGTAACTACCAAGCTTAAATGCACTAGTATAGCTCAGCCTGTACCCGCTTTACCTATTATTATAATTGAGTAATAATCCCATATCTAGGATCTTTTGCACAGTGTAACATTGACCTCTTAGTATGGACTTTAATTGAATACTGGAGTAGGCTAACTTATTAAACAAAAGCAATTATTTATAGTACTATGTTATAGAAAATAAAATGGCAAGAGTACTTCTCCCAGCTATAAATAAGTTATTTAGTACAAAAGTAATTAATAGACTTAGCATAGAGCCTAGGCGTATTGACAAGCGCACTGGGAAACCGCGGTACCCTAGTGCATAAATAGGAGGGGCAACTCCTTATTAGACAAGTTACCTCTTTAAGTTTAAGTAATGAGCTACTCTTAGGAGTACTTTCTGAAAGCATAATAATAAGCCTTGCGTGTTTCTTTATGCCATAGAATATTAAGCGCTTAAGGTAGACTGGGCCTAGGTCTCTCTTATACTTTGCTCTTCTTTATAATATATCAGTGCTTGGAATACTCAATACTTGGCTCTTTATTAAAAGCAAAGGGAGAGAAAATAATATAGTGCAGGGCAGTGTTATTCTATTATATAATTCTATAATACTTAAGTACATCCTCTTTATAGCTTGTCTTGTAAGTAGGCATTAATAGCAAGCACAACAAGGAAAGTTTATTGCTTCTGCCCGTACCTAGAGCCGCCCTATAAATATTTATCTATATAGCGCATAAATTATAATACACTCATAAAGGTCCTGGGCAACCCCTCTATAGTTTGTATTTAAATAATTCTAGCGGGTCTAATTTACTTTTTCAATGTGCTTTTACCTAATTCTAAGATAAGCTTGCGTAAATCACACTACTTGCACCTATAAAAAATAATTAAAGAGGGGAGTTTTTATCCTAGCCCTTGGTGCTCCTTACTGGCTATTTGTGGTCATAGCTTTTAGTATTTGCTCTATAGATTTGATTAATAATAGATTTAGCCTTACCTCGAGAAGGCTTCTTTACTGGAATATTTATATCTAAAGGGTGCCTATAAGGTACTCGCGCCTAAGCAAAAGAAGTTTTATTTAATCGATACGCATGCACTTAAAATAAGAGTTATACGCACACCTTAACATGCTTTATGGGGGCTTTCCTTATAAGCAGTACTTGACTTGTCCTGTCTGAATAACTTGCCAGAATTAATTGATAAATATCTTTGCCCAAAATGAAAGCATATTACTTGGGATTTAACTGATAGTGTGCGTGCTCTTTATCATAGGAAAGGTATTGTCTCTTATCGCAGTAACTCTGCATGGATGCTTATATTTTCTATTTATCAGTACCCCATAACTAGTGAATTAATATAAATAAGCCTTCCTCCCCCCTGACTTTTTATTAACAAGTAAATTGCCCCTCGCTCACAGTAGTTGAAAGCAGGGGCCCTTTTTCTTAGTCCTTAAGCGTGGGGTTAATTAAGTAGATTAGGGCCTATAGAATTTTTAATACTTTCCTTTTTTAATAAATAGTTTAGCCAGTGCTATTAGGTAATACCAAATAGGTAATACCAAAAGGTAAAATAATTTTAAGTAGTAGCTAGCTAGTAAATATGCAATATCTTGTGCGTATGTTAGAGATGTACGGATAAAACACTGTATTATAGCCTGTTTCTAGAGAGGTGCACCTAGATTTACTGGCGGAATCCTAAGCTACCCTCTAATCAACGGGAAGCCTTATTTACTCTTATAATTTAGTGTGCCAAACTATGAGAAAGGTACTTTAAGTCAATACCAAATATTGCAGTTAATACTTTTTTTTTACTTTTTTTAACAAAGGCTTGGGTAAGTATACACTTAACTGTGCTGGTGGGAAGTGCCCATTAGATACTATATTTGTGATAGTTCATTCTAAAGAGCGTGAAAAATAAATAAGTAAGTACTTTACGTCGAGGTATTGCTTATAGATCCCTTTATACCCTATGATGACCTGTATATCTTTGTTATCCAAGATTAGTTCATTAACTTAACCGTGGTTGCATAACTCTAAGAAGCAATAAAACTGCTTTTATAAGATATAAGAGAGCCTTTATAGATATGAGTATAGATATGAGTACTGCTATAGAGAATGCCCCATTATGTGTACTTTACTAGTGGCAAAGTAACGTGCGCTTTAAGTATGAGTTATTAATTCTTTCCCGCAGTATTTGTTTGCTTGCACAGACTTATCACTCCTTAACTTGGCTTATACTATGTACTTGAAGCAAACCGAAGTTATTTTGAATAATAAACACTTTTTGGTGCACAGTAAGGTTTAGGCACTGTTCACTATAGACTTTACTAAATCTTAATTGAGTTATTTATTTACTA
Organism: Plantago tenuiflora; assembly: GCA_036897805.1. NCBI lineage: Eukaryota > Viridiplantae > Streptophyta > Magnoliopsida > Lamiales > Plantaginaceae > Plantago > Plantago tenuiflora. The sequence continues at coordinate 11,514 of JAYMST010000005.1, read as the reverse complement.
GCAGGGCGTGTACTAAAAGCTAATACAAAAGACTTTTTTAGAATTTATACCTATACAAGAGTTACTGCCTCACTTAAGAAAGAAGCGCTTCCCTTGATATTATAACACGTGTTTAGAAAATAGAGCTGTGCCTAGAAGGGAGCCCCATGGAATTTAGGTGAGGGATATGCTTTTTGTTTGCCAAGCTTGTTATTGGGTAACTACCCCCCCCCATACATATGCTAGTTACTTTACTAGAATTGATCATGTACTACTAATGTGGCTTAGAATATGAATATGTCTACCTCTTTATTTCGTTTATATTTTATATAAGTGCTTTGTACTCGCGCATACTAGAAAAGAATTATTTTACCTAGTTAATATAAGATGTTATAGCGCCGAGCTCACTTTATCTCCTACTCTATAGGAATGCCTTTTCTTATAAAAGTCCCGGTTTGTGTAGACACATTAGCTTTATGCCATGATAAAATGACTTAATTATATCTTGTAAAGTCTTTATAAAACCTTATTATAGAATATTGTATATAGTACCCCTCGTGGACATAGCATAACTGAAAGGTGCGTATGTATAAACTGACTGAAAGGAGTGCTGTAGTATAAGGTTATTTAGTGATCACACCGAGTGCTTGCCTATCTAAATGAATAAGGGTAGGCTTAAGTACGACCTTGTATTATTTTACTCGCTGTAAAAAAAAGGGTACTTAATATGCTAGCTGTACGGGGAAGAGCATATACAACTTCTACTACTTAACTTAGCTAATAGGTGATTTGCGTAGGCCTATTACTAGAAATATTATTCTGCACTACTTAGTACTTGAGGGCACAGTTTGGCCAGTTACTCTTTTTGAATTGAGTAAAATATAGCATACAACTGCCTTTGGTAATGCTTTAGTCTAGTGCACCTAGTTAATAAAGAGAATACCTCATACTTAATCTTAATATTTGTGAGAATTTTCTTAGTAAGGTTATGTGAGTACCTGCGTTTTGTTTAAGAATTATAATATAAAAAAGAAAAGGCCTTCAAGTAACGCAAGAATCTATAGTATACTTTTGGCCGAGCACCGTGGTTGCCCTAAACTAAATTAAACTTAATTTATCGCATCGCGTACTGCTTTATAAAGACGTAGACCCGTGTTCTTGTATACAAGCTCCCCCTGCTATTTTTGCCCTTAATAAACATCTAGCGGAAGAGGTGCTCTAAGTATACTTGTGCCTTTGCTTAAATACTATATATAATAGGTTATTATTGAATATAATTTAATAGAAAAAAGCTCGGCTTAAAGGAGAGAGAACTGTGAACCTAAACAAAATACTATTTAGCCGAATATATAAGAACCCACTGTGCTCTAGTTCTAGTAAAGGGACTAAAGCTAGTAAACAGAAGTGCATGCGTTAACAAGGAAGCCTTTCTTAAAACAGAGCAAGCCTTTATCTCATAATTATACTTAAACCTACTTACAAAGTACAAAGAGTGCCCCCCCTCTAATAGAAGTCAACCTGAAAATGTGCTTGGTAATTAATGAAACAACAAAGAGCCTTGGTTATGGCTTTGTACTAGTATAAGAGCGCTAGTTACTCCCTTACTAAAAGAGGGGGTGTATCACGGATACCGCTTACTATATTTAGGCTTAAGTGTCCACTAACATTTATATAACCCAGTTAGTGCTCCAGTTTTTCTATAGTAACAGTGCCCGCCCCTTTATAACGAAGACTTGGGTATGCACTTGTAGCTAGCCCTTGTCCCTATAATTTGCCCTTCTAAAGCCCCGTAGTCATACTTAATTAACTAGCGCTCAGCTCAAGGGTATCTTTATTGAATTAATACTTATGACTTTGCTTAGATAAAGACTTAAATATGTCTTGTAGAAATGCAGGCTCTTAATGCTCTGTACTTGTACACTGATTTTATGCTGAATAAGTAATTATAGTTTATAGTCATCGAGGCCCCTGATCTATAGGTTAGTTAAGTTATTCTAATATGAGTTCTTTGTGTAGGCCCTTATCTTTTAACAAATATTTATACCTAACTAGAGAACTAACAGTTTATAGTACTGAAGGTGCATACTCCAAAGAATTGTAATCAGGCTTTGACATAGTAGAGTAACCGACACCCCTAGACAAAATAGGGCAAGACTTGCTAATTAGGTATCTACACCCGTTAAGTCATGGTAAATAATTAAGCAACTATCCTTTCTCTAATTCTAGTAGGTAGTGCGCCCAGTTCTCTTAATAGTCCTGGCAGCAATAACCTTATGCCTTCTTCCTTTAAGTACTCCTTAAGGCGAATACCTAACATTCTATATTTTATTAAAACTCTCTCATATGTTATAGCTATACACCAAGTATGTGGGTACAATACCCTAAATCAATTACTTGCCGCAAGTTATTATACTACCAGCACCCCAAAGCATTTTTTAGGCTTAAACTTTCAAGTACCTGCGCAGTTGCTTAATAAAGGGAAATATCTATATTTAAAGAACAAATATCTCCTACTAAAGCAAAAGGTATTAGGCAAAGACTAATACACGGCGCGTTTCTATTCTATTCTATTCTATGAAGATAAAATGTATGAGAAAAGTAGCAGGCCGGCAAGCTTTGAAAGTACAACTTAAAGCCTATTTTTACTAATAATAGTGCTTTATACTACGTAGGCGTGCACCAATATTTATTATAGCCTTTTACAACTCCTTATTTATTTATTTAAGCCATTTCCAGAGTATGCTAACATAGACAACTCTTTTATTAGCATACCCTTAACTGCCTATAAATAAAAGGTGGTGGTACATGCCTGAATTATACTTGAGTAATCTGCACCCCTCAATATTGCTTAATTAGAAGAAAGGACGGAACAGTTACTCTTAGAAATTTATTATGGAAATCCTTTTACAAACAACTCACCGGGAGAAATGTGTGTTCTTGCCAAAACTCCCTTTATAAAGGTATAATAATTAAGGTATCTCATTCTTGTACTTATGACAATTGATGTAATCTATATTTAACCGATGTAAACTCATCTCTTATAATAAATAAAGGACAAGTACGTAAAAAAATACTTGCTGCTAGAGAGCGAAAAGTTAGTAAATAAACCTGGAAGCAAGGTAAACGCTTTATTATGTCTTTAGTGCTTTTAGTGAAAGACCTATAGTAGTACGCTTTTGTTTTGGTATTAAAGACTCTAGTAGGAAATATGCCTGCTGGGTATGGAAAGTTTAGTGCTTATCTGCTATTTATATTGTGAATAGCCCTTAACCTATACTTGTAATACCTAAGACTGATAATGGACTTTACTTTATAATACATTATTGTGCAATACTAAGGAGCCTTTTAAACATGTATACTCATTAATACATATGATCTTGTATAAATACATAGCGCAATTGCTTGGACAGTTCATACAAAAAGTAATAATACTTGGTCAGGTTTTGCGCAAATAAGGAATACTCGAAGCTAAATACAAAAGGGCATGCTCTTAATTAGCTTACTTAACTTAAGACTCTTCACAAATCGCTTTGCTATATAGCCCCTTTAATTATATTATCTTAAGTGCTTGTACTTTTACCTGCGCCCACTTTTTGCGTATCTAATTATAAAAGCCCCGCTTGGCAAGAGTACATACTTTGGAAGCAAAGCGCTCCTTCTAACTAACATCATTTTATAACTTAAGAAATGTCTTTAACTATTTTCACGTAACCCCATACTTTTATTTTTATATTATAATAATACCGTGCACTATAGCACTGGCCCATAAGGAGGAGATGCTTAACAATCTAAGATTGTATTTGCTAGGAAATAAATACTTCAATAATACAATTTATCAAGCACTATAAAACTAATAGAGAAATACTTTTCCTATAAAAACTATATAAAATGAAGAAAAAACATTACACTACTAGTGTGCTTTCTCCTAAACATGTTGCCTTCTCTAGCTCCTCCTGCAAAGCTATATTTTTAAAAAGCATGTACGTACTGTCGCTTAGATTAGTCAAGTATCTTGCACCTCAAGTTGTCCTATAAGGAGATTATGAAAGTAGATGTGCCAGTACAAGTTGCTATATAGTATAACAAACCTTTAGTAGTGTGTAAGGGTACTTAGCTCCTTTCCTTTATAGTCTTGCTTGCTCTAGACTACGTCTTTATAATACTGAATATAGTATTTATATACTTTAGGATCCTAGTCACTTTGTCTTAAGTACTTTACTGCTCTCTATTATTTAATTATTAGTAAGCTATTATAGATAGCGCAAACTTTTACTAGAGGAAAATGACACTTGAGTACTTCCAGTATTTTGTGTATATATGCGCATAGACAGCTTAAGCAAATAGTATATCAGCTTTAAGTGATAGTTACTATAATTATGCGTGACAAGATTATATGAATCTCCTTAGATTATTATAGGAAGGTATCTGGTGGCATGCAACTAACCCTAATCAGCTTAAGGCGCTAGCCCCTAGTAGTGTGATAAGTACTTGTTCTCTTATATAAAGATGCATGAAATATTACTTAGAGTGATGGTATATAATATAATGTGACTATTACTTAATGGAAAAACTGCGCAGGGAATATACATGCTATGTGACTAAGACCCTTAAATTAAAAAGGAATATACTTAGTACGGTTGTTAGTAGAAAGTCCTTTAGCTTAGTAAGCCTTTACTATACTATGGCAATTCTACTGGGATATTAGATATATTATTTAACTCTTGCCCTGTTAAGTACTCCTATAAATTAGAGTTATGCCCTGTGCTTTCTTTGGCGCGGCCGGGCCTTTTATAGACTATAGGTTAACTCAACATTTATAGGAAAGAATGTATATTATCTTGTTATATTAGTATAGGTAAGCTTGCTCCTCTAGAAAGTTATCATAATTTTGCCTCAAATTAGAAGGGCTACGTGCTAAGTAACTACCTCCTTATGTGTACTGGGGGTATTGCTAGAGGATGATAGCCAATTAAAGCATGGTTTTGTAGGTCGCAGTTTTTCACTTTTAAGCTTGTAGTTAGCATTCTCTTGAAAGTACTCTATGTGTTAAAGAAATGGCGCATTATTTCTTGTCCTTTAGAGTGCCTTTTGCCTGTAATCATACTTGTAGAAAAGGTCAAGTTGCCTAAGTTATTATAGTTACTCCTTATACCTGCTGCTACTTTATTATGAGAAAGCGCTGGGCGGATATTCATAGGCTGCTGCTATAAGAGAATACTCAATATATATTTATTTATAGTACACAATATCTAAATATCTGGAATAATAGAAGTTATCTATCATGCTCTATCATGCTAAGAACTAATGGGCCCTTTTAGATTAAGACAAAACGCATTTAAAATAAAATATATTTATGGGAATGGTTGCAGAAGGTAATAACACCTGCTCATTATAAAACTAAACAAGGAAAAGGTAGAAGGCTGCTACTACTCTAAATTAATATAGACGCTTATAGATAGAACTGCTAATAACTGGGGCTTCTTTAGCCGGGATGGGTGGCTTCTTGTCATAAAGAACTTAAAAAGAAGCAATTGTACACTGTCTTATACTTGAGCTTAGGTAACTCAAAGATCTCTTAACTCCTCTATAAAAGCATGCATGCCTTGAAAACAGGTTATTGTGCTCGAGCTATCCGCTAAAGTGTTAACATCCCTGGATTATGTTCTAGAAAATATACTACTATATTACTATATAATATACCGCTACCTAATTTATGAAAAGAGAACGCCAAAGCCAGCATATCCTCATATTAGGTAATTTGAAATATAAATAATACCTTTACTTACAAGCACTATTAGTAAGGAGCTTCTCTAAGTGTACTAGTTAATTAACTGCGCGAGGGTTTATAAAAAAAGGTAAATATTTATTAGATAGATCCCTAGGACTTGATTAGGAAAGTATACCCTTTCCGATACTTTTAACTTTTATATTAATCAAGTAACCCCAAGTAGTGCAGCATCTTCGCGAGTAAACAGCTAGCAAAGCTTATACCCTTACATTTATATTAGTTAGGCAAGTTATCTTCCCTATCTACATAATAAAGAGTTTATCCTAACCTGTTATTATGCAACTCTTCTTCCTGGCAAGAGCTTAAGCAATACTTCACCCTTGTATTTTGTTTTATAGTATACTCTATATAATGATCCCTTACGAAACCTAGACCAGCCAGATATTAGATTTGTGCGACTACTTTCTTAGTATATACTCTATTTATATAAATATAGGAGCAACTCTAATTATTAATACAGGACGCACACTTAAGCACCAAGATGCGGAATCGCTCACAAGTAATATGGTGCAAACTTTTATTAAGTTATCCTAAGCAGGCCCGTAAACAAAACAAAGCGCGCTTGTATTAAGGTATAATAATATAAGTTCGCTTATCGCTAAAAGGACCTACTAAATACATGAAAATCTATAATTATCCTTCTCTTATAATCAAGTCATCCATACTACCAAGTGCATAGGGTATCTTAAGTATATAAAAGGGAGGGAATGTTTGTTCCTTACTCTTATATGGAATATAGCCAAGTCCTTAAAAGCTATTCTATACTAAGCGGCCTCCCCTTAATATCTCTTTCAAGCGAGGGGTTCTTAAGCGCAACTGTGTTATAATTAAGCTTTCTCTTATATAATTTAAAACATGCCGCACGCTGCTAATATAAGAAGATTTCTAAAACTTTACTTTTATTCTCTATTCGCACCAAGGCAGTATACTCTAGAAGGCAGGGGACAATAAAGAAAGCTACTCATATCCCCAATTGATAAGTAATAAAGTCTATTTATATTTATTATGATTATATTATTATGAAAGAAATATTAATTTTTAACAAGCAACCTCTCTTAAGCTCTCTTAAGTAAACGCTCACTCATATAACACAAGAAAATACAAGACTTATACTTCAACTAACCTTAATGACTTTCTTGAATAGGGGATCATAACTCTAGTTGAGACTCTGGTATTTGCAATAGTGACATATCACATAGAGTACTTCTTTCGGCGTAAAATGTAGTGCATACATAATTAAGTAAAGGGACTTTACACCCACTCTTGCCATTTGCACTTTATAAAGACAACTTTTGCGAAATAACTAATTACACTTTGGCGTTTACCTAGAGACTGGCATAGTTGCCTTGGGTACTATAACTGTATTGCATATTTGGACTTAATATTAGCTTATACTTCTAAGAGTTAAGAGTACTCAATTCAAAAGACTTCTCCTTTCGTAGCATTGCTCAGAATAATAGCGCATATCCTGTTTACAAGCACCCTTGACTTTTTTTTATCTAACACTAATTCGAAGGTAAATAGGGCCCCTCTGATGTCGCTGGAAATTCTAGCTATTAGTAATTATTATAGAGATTATAAATCAATTCTTTTTAAGAAGTCTTAAGCACATATGTCCTAGCGAGTAGCCAGTCCTTCGTAGGTTATTAACGCAGATACTTTAAGTACTCTATTTATGTTATGCCCACACCCTAGTAGCAAAGTCCTGGGGCACCCTTTGCATAGGGTAGAAAACGCTAGCTTGGCTTTGAGGGGTATAGTTCTATAATTTATTTGTATAGGGACACCTTTTATTATATGATAGTAATTGCCTATTGAGACAAAGTGATTATTAGTACTTATAATATAAACATAAACAGTCCTTTGACCAAGTAAAATAATAAATACCCGAGTAGAATGGCCCAGAGAGAAAGGACAGATTTACCAGAACAGCGGCCAATATTGTACAAAGGTGCGGAATAGTAATTAAGAATTTATGTAAGATATTAGATCAAGTGTGATATTTTAGGTTAAAGACACTAAGTTAGTAACCTAGAATTATTATAGTATAGTCTCTTTTATAAAGCACTAATAGTAATAGGAAGGCAGAGCATGATATGTATCTTTTATAGTTTCCATGCTCATCGGGCAGCAAGTGAGAGTTGCTTGGCTAAAACCTAATAGCATAAGGCACACAACATTTGTTAATGTTAAATAACTCACTACTCTAATTTAATCTAATTAAGTAATCTTTAAGGAATAACAATTCATAGGTGTGTAAGTAGCGCTAACTCTAGTACGAGGACTTATGGTACTATATTCAAGCATAAGGCAAGCACTACCCTGTTATATACTATATTTAAATAAAGCACCATGTTATGTTTTCTCTATTTGCTAGGTCTGCTTCCTTGACAAAGAAATTTTTATACACGCATTTAAAAGGCAGCGCCCAGGTCAAGAATAATTGTAACCAAAGTTATGTTTACTTTTATGGTTATGGTAAAGCTAGAGTAAAATAAAGAATAATATAAAAGTGCTTGGGTTTAGAACTATGTGGCCCCGCGCATTAACTTTATAAGGTATACTCCCTGTGTTTGATAACTTGGCATTAGGCAGTAGAAACAGCTTGACTTATATAACATCAGTACATAGAATTATAGCGCCTAAAGAGCAAAACTAGAAAGTTATTAAAGACGTACCTTTTGTAGGCATAGTTATAACCCCGTCAATATTTGTAAGGCTTTTTACAAAACACTACCTGAGCATTTACTTCTAGTAAACCAGTTGTTTAACCTAATTTTAAAATGGGTAAGATTTCACTGCTTCATTTATAGAGAGCATATTCTCTACACATAGAAAGTATAAGGCATAAATAATTAGTCAATTAGGGGATATTGGCTCACGTTAAAAGCCTTCTCCAGAGCCATTCTATAAGCATAAAGGTTCTTTTAATTTGCACTTGCCTATGAGGTCATATAACCTGCTGAATGTGTACTTTGTATTAATAAATCTTTGTCTCTATTATTTACATGTGCATATGTACTTGAAAATGCAAGGCCTGCTACTGCCCTAATGTACTCTCACAAGGGCTTTGTAGAGCCGTCCGCCAGAGGCTGTTAGACTTGTGCCATGTAAAATATATTGTTAAATATCGTGTGCTAGGAAAGAAAGCGCATATACTATGTATTTTGTATTTTTAGTTAAGCAGCCTCTCGGTTGAATAAAGATTAGTTCTTTACCTTTCTCGTCTTACATTTAGCATGCTTCTATTTAATAAGCCAACTAAGGCTCCATTATAAAGGGAGTAGTTTTAATATCTAAATTTACTAAAGGCTAACGAGGCGTGCTCTATTTTTGTAGTAAGCGCACATAGTAAGATAACTAAGAAACGGCATATAGGCAATACTTAAAGGCACTCTTTGCTGAGTAAGCTGGGTGTTCTATAAATACTAGCAGCAAGTTATAGGTAATACTCTACTCTTTTATTAGGCCTATGGTTATAGTATACGTTTCTAAACAGGCAGTTAGAGAAAGGCACCCGCGCTAAAAAATTCTTACTTATAGTTAAAGCAATTAAGTACTCTTAAGAGCTGGAATTTACATAAGCTACTGCCCTTGTTGAAGGGAATCTCTTAGGTAACTTTCGGCATAATGCTTAGGTGCAAAGAGACCCCTCTTTCAACTTGAGCCGAACCCTCTTTACTTTTTAGCTAGTAGAGCTTTAATAGTAAATAGATTAGGACGTGATAAGACAACTAATATAACTTAGAATTTCTATGACATAAGGTACAGAGTATACAGTAAAAATGAATTAGATAATGGTGCCCAAAGTACTGTACGCTTATAAGAGACAAGAAGGCATGCTTTAAGACATAAATACAAGAGGGTACGCGCCCTCTATCTAATAGCTTAAGTTTGGCAAGTATAATTCCTGATCAATAGTTAAGAGTTAAGGCTTTAATTACACTAAAACCTTTTATAGAGAACCAATCTATTTTATTATAAATAATATGACTCAACCTAGCACTGTACTTTAATGGATATCCTGCACTATAGTCAATAAGCCAAGTACTATGCTTGATTACAAGTGAGGCCTACTCCTACTTTATTAAAGAAACTAAACTATCTTCCAGTATTTATAGAGAACTTAGACATTCTACACTTTATTTTTATAGGGAAGAAAGCTTTCCTTCTCCTAGAGAAATAAGACTAGTTAAATTCTTGATTTCTTAAATACACTATAGCAGTACTTGTCCTGACTCAGTAATGATAAAATACACAGCCAAATATGAGGGCTATCTCGCACAGTATACGAGGTAACTGTTTCTCGAGGAATTCTTAGCGGCAGTAAATATAGTCAAGGAAGCACTAATAAATATTTAATTGGCCACGGCGGATACCTCAACTTTTTCTGAATCTGAAGAAGAAGACTCCTGTAATCTTAAAGAAGTATAGAGCAATAAATATCTTCTAAATTACCTATAGTTAATAGTTAGTTGACTAAGCCGGAGTAATGGGTGCTGCTGACGAGCTAATAATGTGTAATTATATACCCCCTGCCCTTTTGTAAAATACTAGGGTAGCTTAATTATGGCATAGAGCCCTTCGCCTATAACCATTCAAGAAAAAGGTGTGTTCTTTTCCGGTGCTTTCCCAAAGTATAAAGTATTACTAAGTAGCTTACATTATTTCCTAGTAAACCCGTTGCACATAATTGACATAATTGTTAGCACCCTAAGGGAAGCTTATATTACATATAGTAATATAGTATCTCATATAGTATCTAAGGCCCACCTGTACGCCCAATTTCTTAAAAGGTTTAAATGCCTCCAAATAATTATTATTGAAATAAAAGGAAAAGAAGCCGCCGCTTGGATTTATTAAATCCTTCCTGGATAAAACTAATTATATATATCAATTATATATAGGCTCCGCTGTAATACAATTTTCTTAGTATAATACCTTGAGTACTTGATAAGTTTGTGGTTAGCTCTCTTACCAAAGTCTATAAAACAGAGGAATTCCCTTATAAGAATGCCACCATTTTCCTTAAGATAAAATAAAGTGAACAAAGCATATTAAATACATGCCTTAAAGGTCTTAAAAGGTCTTATAATTTACACTCATATTTATGTACTACTCGACCCTCTTGCTTTAATAATTATGTAATAATGCTGCTCTCGTTTATATAATTGGTAATTGGCGCTTTTACCTCAATTCTTTGAAATATAAGATTAAGAAGAGAAAGATTTTAACAACTTGGTTAAGCAACGCAACTTGTGTAATGGTATGATTTTACCCCTAACACAGCAACCTCTTCGCCTAACAAAGTATAGCTTCTGAAAAGGAAATATTAAATATTACTATAAATTACTATAAATAAATCACGCACAGTTACTTGACTTTATATTTGAAAAAGGGGCTTAGTCTAGAAAATAACAAGGCTCTCTTAGTAAGACCCTTACACTTTACCAACACTAGAAGCTACTTTACCCGCTTACTTTATAATATATTGAGAAATCTTTTAAAATGGAATTGTAGGGAATTACTCAAACAGAGCCATAAATGCAAACTTTTATTAAGTAAATACTGCGTAAGCAGATTGTCTGTACTTTTTCTAGACTTCCGCCTTCTATTCGGACAATTAGCAAGTATATATAACAAGTATATATAATAAGGGCGGAACTTCCCTAACAGCATTTGTTAAGAGCCATGATGCACTTAATCAAAGATCTCTTAACTCCTCTATAAAAGCATGCATGCCTTGA
>JAYMST010000004.1:0-51286 GCA_036897805.1 Plantago tenuiflora | reverse complement strand
TTCCGATCTAAGATTAGAATAACTAAAGTAGTCCTATAACATAGGGGCAAAGAACTAGTAGCTTAGGAAACCCGCTCGTTTTGCATAAGGAAAGCGTTGTATTTTAGGTTAGCCGCAAGCGTGCACCTTCCAGTGTATCTTTAAAGGGGCTAATTAGAGAACTAGTAGTAATGGCGCAGGCGTCCCTTAATTTATATCTTACACCTTACTTAGTAGCTGCTAAGGAAATCTTAGAGTATAGAAATAAGGCATATTGCAGGCCTATAAAATTGTAGTTTATAGTTGAGCCTTTCTGGGCTCACTCGCTATAGAGGAACTGTTTTATTATGTATTGGACCTATAGTGTATGTATAATATTGCAAGAGCCCTAGTAGCTAGAGGTAATCTTACACTATAACTATAAAAGGTTCAAAGTTGCAAGCTCTAGTTTAAGTAATTAGCTTCATCTTTAGTGCTATTAGTGCTGCGTGACTTAATTTAAGATATTTCCCCATTAAGCCTGAGCTATTTAAGTAATCTAATTCCTTAGAAAGCAGTGATAATATAGTCCTCTAATAAATGGAGTATTAGCTGAAGTTAAAGTCTTGATAGTGCTAAATAAGGAGCATTCTCTTGTCCGTATTTGTATAGGTATAGAAATCCAGCCTCCATTACTGTTTGCCTTAAGTTTTATAGTTTAGTTGAATTATGAAGTATTGACTCGCATATTAATTAACTTATAGTTTAATATCGCTTAGCACCAAGACGAAGGAAGCTGGTAGATATTTATAGAACATATAGTTGGGGCGCGTTCCTTAACGGCTCCTCACGGTTGCAACTGCTTGTGGGTGATTTCCCCCCCCCCGCCTTTAAATGAATTTAGTACTCTATAAGTATAGACGGAAAGCTGGATTTAGCGCCCTTTCAAAATACCTATTTATGGAATATGAATATAATATTCCTCCTTTAGGGCATCTTTTTAGTCAAGTATATACAAGTATATAATAAGTAAATTATGAGATAGATAAAAATATTTTAGCTTAACAAATATTCTATAAAGATGGTACATATCCAAGCAGCAAGTGGCGTGAGAGGGATAGCTCTGACTTAATTACATATTTCTTCATAATCTCCCTTGCAAAGGAAGACTACTAGCCCTTAAGGGTACTTCTACAAAGTAGAACTAGAATTTTGGCCACCTCGTATTTATGGGAGAGGAGCGTGCTTTATGAGACCTTTTGTTACTGGCCCACTCAGATACTTTTTAAAAGCTACTATTAGAGAAAATAAGACTGGCTTATAGCTTTAATAAATATGCCCCAATTCTAGATTATAGTTAAGATAAATCCCTTTTCACAAGCATAAATACAAGTTACCCCCCCCCTACTTCACTTTCTAGTTAATTAGTTAATTGGCTTTGCCTAAGTCTAAACCACGACCTTTATAATGAAATAAATGTCCTAGATACTATATTATCGAAGACCTTAGTTATAATAGGTAAGTGCACAAAAACAAGGGGCAAGGAATATTCTATCTCTCCAAGCTTGAGCTTTAATAGAAGAGAGCACTTGCTAAAGAAGATAGGTACCTAAGAGAAGTGTCTTGATAAAAGGGCTAAACTAATAACAAAGCTAAAATAAATACATAACCCAGTGCTTAACAAAACATTTAAAATATGATAATACCCTATATTTCAAAAACACAAGGGCAGTAAGAACCTATTCTATGGGCAATTGATAGACATGAGAACTTTTTTTAAATACTAGTGCGGGAAATTTCCCGCGAGAGGTTATAAACGCACCTTTGTCTTAACAAATCTGTAATCTACGCTCTTCTCCTTTTCTTATTCTTGGAATTATACTATAATCTTTCGTAAGTAAATAGTTAATAGTCTAAATACTGGCGTACCTACAAGCCTAGGCCCAACTGGGAATACTGCTAGAATATAGTAACCAAAAATCAGGGATAGGAAGTACCTTTTACAGCTTTATCACTACTCTGTTTAATTAATAAAAATATTTCCCCTAAGCAATCATATAGAAATATCCAGGAAATTCTGGTGAGAATAGGTAGTAGAGGTAAGAACATTTATACTTTAATATATTTAATATATATTAGCCTGTGCCCGGATTAGGCAATACAATTACTAGGAGTTAGCTCGCATTTATAGCTTTGGCACTCACAAGCCCGTTATTTTATGAATACTGGCCCCAACCCCTACCGAATATGTCCGCAAGCTCTTTTAGTAATAATTAAAAGTAAACAATATATGTGCACTTTTTAGGGCGCTCCAAGGTTGTATAAGATTTACCTGTCATAGTTATGGAATTATTTTATAGGGCACGCTGCTTGAAAGGAGCTTCACTTAAAGCTTGGATTCACTCTTAGGCAAGCACCTAGATTTATTAAATAACCAAAAGGCTAGAAAAGATGCTTAGAAAGCTCGGTTCATTGCGGAATTTTTAAGACAAATAAATATATTAATTAAGTAACTCCCTACGCTATCTATGTAAGTGCGTACCAGAGCAAATTTATACAGGCCTACGCCCCTACCTATGAAAGGACGTACCCTTAAATATTGAAAAACTTTTAAGGGAAATATAAGGGAATAGTATTGAATTAACTCATAGGCTAGGAATATCTCTTTAATAAATAACCAGCGCTCTCTCATGGTGTATAGGTGCAACTTGGTATAGATTACCCAAGACTCTGTTTAGTTAAGATTGTAATATAGGAATTTATGCGCCGTCTTCCTAAGAGTATTGTTTTTTATAACTCAGTAGTTAATGTTATTGCTTTTGCGCGGGGTTCATAAATGCAATATTTGTTTAGTAAAAGCACACGTTCTTGTACTCTTGTGGGGTGATCTATAAGTTCTATTTAAAATGAATTATATAAGATAAGCATAAATTAAGGCTTTGAGATGTCCTCTAACACTAATCAATAATACAGGATTGTACCTAACAAGCTAGGAAAGTATAAAGGATTATAGTTATTAATTATTATTAGTAGATTAGTAGAGAAAAGTTACCTATTAAATAACCGGCAGAGGTCTTATATTCTTATATAGGGACTGGCGCATAGAACAAGTAGGGGCTATCTTATATTAAATTATTTAGAACAACAGGTACCTAACAAATATAACCTTTTAGTAAACAAAGAACCTGCTGCTAGTATGTCTTGCTTGATTTATATGAACCCTACGTGTTTAAAATACTTTGCTGGTGAATGCTTACTCAGGTATTGACACTTTTACTCCTAAAATAAGTAAGTGTGAGCGTGTAGAAATATGAGTACAGTTACTGGAAGTATGTGATAAGGCGTAGATGTAGATATAAAATAAGAGGAAGCGCTTGAATTATCCAAAACTTATCTAACTACAAACTCTTTGTAAATGCTACAGGGCCTTGGGTAGAATGCGCACAAGACAACTACAAGCAGGCAACTCTTTTATAAAGCCTATCTTTATAAGCTTTATAAGTACCTTATTTTGAATAGAGGGAAGAGGAGGACTGCTACTTGACTTAAAGAGAGTTAAGAAATCTAAAAGTTATACTAACAGCTACTTTAATTAATATCTATGAGTACTTAAACATAGTTGTGTGCTAAGAACCATTATATATATATAGGCATCTTATAAGCGCAAGAACTTCTTTATATAAGGTACTTATAGGCAGGATATAGCTTAAACCTACAAAACGGAAAGAGTTATTATAGAGAAATACCCTTGTACTAGGTGCACTCTATTTATCTACTATTAGGTGCAAGGAAAGGGTATGAGGTTTGGGCTCATGAGCTGTCTTTACCCAGGCGCTTTGTTCAACTACAAGAATAATTGGGAAATTGTATGCCTGTTAGCGCATCGCTATACTACTCCTTTACTTTAGCTATGTAACTAATTATTTGCCGCGTGCAGGATCTACTATAAGAAAGAGGCAGGTATAAAATTACTCAACAACTCTTGGTTTAACTAGAGCTTTTATTATAACCTTTCAGTAAACAAATATTTAACAAGTAATATCCTGACTAAACCGCGTATAGCATAAAGAGACCGACTACTTCTCGCGCTTAAAGGGGCCTTTACTTATATAGCTAATAACAGGCGGTGGACAACGCATTTAGGTATAAAGTAAACAGTTGCCCCTTATGAACTTTGCGTGATTGATAAATAATTTAGAGAGACTATAGCTAGCTATTATTTTAGTCTTATAAATAAACGGCGGTATCTTAATCTTAAAACTAGAGAGAATGCGTAAGTCCTACTCCTGCCTCTCATATATTTCATATATTTATAGTAGTAAACTAGTAGTAGTCAGAGCTTCTCCTTTATATATTTGGACAATGCTATATTACAGTTATGCGTATAAAGCTAAAGTAATGAGTAAGCACTAATATAGATAGTCTTATTACTTTAAACCTAATTATGCTCTCAAGATATTTATCCTATAGAATTATGTAAATATAGGCATAGGCTGTTATTATAAGTTATCTTCCTGGGCTTTTTAAGTATATAAGATCAGGGCTCTAGTTAGGATATTTATATTTATAAAAGAATAATGTATGCTTTTATTCAATAATTACTCTCGTTCTTTAGTTAAGTGCTGCAAAAGGGGCTCGCTTATAAGAGGCTTCTCTTGTCCAAACTACCTGACTACAATACTACTAGGAACACTCTTTAATATGTGCTTAGATAAAGTAACTTGCTTTCTTAGGACTATAACTATGACTAGATCTATAATACGCGCTTGCACTAAATAACTTAAGTATACTAAACTTAGAAAAGCCCATATACTATAAATTAATTAATAAAAAGGTTCCTTAGTAATTACTGGGCACCGAGCATACACTTTCTAGTATTAGAAAGGCATCTAAAGGGCGTGTTACACCGCAGCGTGCTGCTATAGGCATATTAAAGCTATTTATGTAATATAATAGGCACGTCTCTATAACGAACTAAGTTCTTCCCCTTCACCAGCTGCAGTTAATTATTTTATAAATTACTCCTTGTGGTTTACTTGGCCAAATTATTTAGGTTAAAGGCACGTGTTCAAGTATATTATACTAGGTATTCTATGCTCTATAGTCACTAAGCAAAGGTAGGCTCAAAGGTTACATATGCCTCCTAATGATCAATATTAGGTAATATATTAGGCGTATGCTCTTTCCTCCTCATAGGTTAGGGGCTACTATTATAAGCGCATTACTTTACCCAAAGGTGTCTTTAGTTAGGATTACTTACATATTCACACAATCGTTATCAAGGGGTGCCTAGGAAATGCTTTATTAAATGCCCAGCCCTTTTTGTTAATTATGCTTCATAGCTTTATGTTAAAGTAGTAACCTTCTCTTGCCCAATTAACTCGAGTATAATTCGGAGCCTTCTTTGCGCGTACAAGAAGTACTTAACTAAGTAAAAAAAAATCCCTATAGTTCTAGCAGCAGGCGTTAAGGGTCTTTATACAATCATTTTCAGAAAAAAAGATCTTCGGGGTAACTCTGAATGCACTTATCTATCTATCTATCTTTAGCCTTATAGTAAATACCCTTTTGAGTTCACTAACCTGTGATTACTCGAAGTATAAGATTAGAATAACTAAAGTAGTCCTATAACATAGGGGCAAAGAACTAGTAGCTTAGGAAACCCGCTCTCTTAAGTAAAAGATATTCCTTGGTTACTCAACTACGTAGTATGCTCTTGGTAGAGTATGATTGTCCTTATATAATTCGCCTATAATTTAATTGTTGCTAGAGCTAGCCCCGCGCTTTTATTTACTTATCTTAGATGTAATATAATAGGAGGTCTTATACTAAAATATTTGCTTACCCGAAACCTTATTTATTTAATTGCGTATACTCCCTATCACGAATTATTAAAAGGCCCTTTTAAGGGGATTTCATTATATAAAGTATCCGCGCGCTCTCCTATATAGATAGAAAAAGCTGTAAAATTGAAAAAAAATTTTTTAATAGCTTGTGTCATATATAGATCTTAATCACCAATAAGAGCACCACTAGAAACCATGTATTTAGTATAAATAGTTTAAGAAATAGGAAAAGAGCTAATCACTAGCTATTATCTAGGTGTAACAGACCCTATTAGTAATTACTTGACAGTAGGCCTTACGTAAATAGGTACGTGTATTCTAGCATTAATTAATATTAATTAATAATTACAAGTAATATAGTATTGCCAGTGCAACCCTTCCGCTTAGTATTACGTAGTTCCTATTTCTTAATTACCTGGAGCTTATGTCCTATATCTCTAGTTACTGCGCAGGGACTTCTATAAGTCTTCTCCATTATATTTATCTAATCTTGCAGGGCCAACTAAATTAATTGTTACTAAGAAGTCTTATTTTAGTTAAACTAACCCATCAATATGATTAAGGAGGAGAGTACTCGGGGCTTGTGGGCGTGTCTTATCTTATATAGAGAAAGCCTAATTATTATACAGGCACAGGAATTATATATGTGGTGCATAAAGTTATAGTATAGTTAATTAAATTAGAATGCTAGGTTGCCTGATTTAAGGCATAGTAACAGTTCGTGCAAAGGAGGTAATAGCTATACTAAATCTGTTTGGGGGAAGTAACCATAATTTACTTAAACCATGTCCATATTTTTTATTATCTGTAACATTGCTGAGAGCGGGCCCTCTGTTAGGAGACACATAAAGAAGGAATTATAATTGTACTCCGAGAACCCGATAAATAGCACCGAGTTAATATAAGGTATTAAGAGTTCTATAGTATACCAGCAGCATGTATACATACTTTAGTTCGCTGAGATTATAAGTGGGGCCCTCATATCATATGAGATACATTTTCAAATTAAGTTAAGCAAGACATAATAAATGCAAGTGGTATACTTCTAGAGTCAGGTGTTCACACAAAGAGCGTCCCTCTCTGTTTACAAATTATTAGTATAAGACAATTGCTTGGGCAAAAGGGGGGGCAGACCCATCAATAGATATGAAGTTCAATCATATTAATTAAAGCTGGAAAATTCCCCTTATCCCTTATAGAAACATCTTGGCCTGTTAGCTATAAAACAGAGTGCACCTTTCCTAGTCCTAGACTTAGTTCTATACCTTTTTTTGTACCTACAGAGCAGTTCGGCAAAATAACTAATTTATAGGGGCTTATTTATAGTTTATAGCTTAGTATATTTAACAACTTTAAGAGCAGTCCAAGACGAACATATAATAGAACATTACCCAATAGTAGCAGCAACGGGCCGGTATTCCACAAATATTAGCGTTGCTAGAAGCTTATGTGCCACTATTTTCCTTGCTGTATTACTTCCAACCTAATAATTTTGTATAAGCATTTCTATATAGTATGCTATAACACCTAAGTATTGGCTTAAATCACTTTAAAAAGGACTCTTATGCACCCTTTGTGAGTCTTCTAATATTAGTCAGTATTTTATTGGGTGTGTTAATAGATTTTTGCTCCTGTAGTACTAGGATTATTCCATTTATGTATCAGACATTTCCCTCAGTAACAATATCATATCCTCCATACCCAAGTCTAGTAGAAGCGGGTAAAGCGCATTTAATATGAAGTAAGTAAGGCCACAAACTATTCAAAGAGAAAGGTGTTGCACAAGGCAAAACTTTTTCAGGTTACTCTTGGGCAAGCCCTATAATTATAAATACATAAAGCTTAAATAATTTAATTATGCCTTTTAAAGTGTTCTGCTGCTATATTTACCTAATAAAAAGTGCACTTCTTATACTTTATAGTCACACCATTTTTCCTATATGATACTTTTGTGCATTTTCTTCTCTTATATAGATATATAGAAGTGTGCTCTCCGATCGTTTTAGCACTAATCCTTAAAGTCAGTTATACTATATAGCTCGGGTATGCCTGTTCAAGAATAGGCGAGCTCCTTGCTAGTGCTTTTATCTAGGGCATTGCTTAGGTATTTCCAAAATTTTAAGTGCAGCGTACTTTCTTAAAATGGTCTATGTTATGTGCTTAAGCTATTACATTCCTAGGGTATTCCTATTATTACAAAGCTAGTTCTAGTCTTAATCAAAGCATTCATTTAAGTTAGTAACACCACATTTTCTTTTTTTACAAGTTATTTAAATAAAGAAATAAACCCTTCCCATGTACTAAAATATTACTGCAAAGCCATACAGTATCAGAAAGTATGCCTTATCCGCGCAGTAGATAATCTATGCCCTTGTAATTCTATAATATTTGAGTTTAATAGAAAAAAGAGCAGGAGTGCGTGCGGGGGGTAAACATTAACCGCGCGAGAGGATATTACAACGCAAAGAATCCCGATTCATTCCAAGCATATATCTAGCTAGTCAAAGTATATTACTATGTCCCCACGATACTCTATAAGGTAGTGAACTGTTTCTTATACAGCGCCTTACCAAACTATGCTTATGATTATAGGATTTCTCAGGACCCCAAAGCACTTTTCTCTCTCTTTTAGATAAGCTAACATATCTAACAAGATTCATAAGTAATTGTATATAAAAGACACATATATATAGATCAAACTATCGTAGTTATAGCAAACCTAATTATTACTTAAGAATAAGAACAATTTGTAGCATAGTAACGTATATTAGAGCAGCTTCATTTCCAAATACCTAAAACTAGGAGTTTATAAATATATAAGAACACGCCTTCCTCATAAACTTACCAGGCCTGTAGACAGAACACCAGGTGCTGCTAGAGATGTATTATGCACTACCCTATTTAGGAGTTATGTAATAATGTAATAAAACAAAGTTAGTAAGGGGCTAGTATACCCACTAAGCACTATCGCCATATATCCCAAGTATATTCTCCAACTAAACTAGTATATTAATTAAAAGGTACTTCTGACATGCCCCGTAGTTATAGTAGTGACTAGACATAAAATGTAATAGGCTTGCTATATCTTGTCTTTATTAGGAAAGAGTTAACATCTAAATACGCAGCCGTAGCTTTTCATTCACACAATTAAAAGTATTTTACTAGGGAGATGGCTCGTGTGTACATTAAGGGGGCCTGTCGCATATTTCTTTAGTTACTTTTCTACCTAGGTTTGATGTAGAAAGTCTAATGTTATACTTTGTGTTAGGGGACTTCCTCTCTTGTAGCTCATTAGCTATTAAGAACCCCTACTGTATTTGCACTTTATGCTTCGCCTATAAACTACCTTTATCCTAGGCAACCTGATTATATCTTAGAGTCTTCCACCATACTCTTGAGTAATTAAAGGCTGTATTATTCACTAGTGTACTCTTTCCGCTATAAATATAAATTATGCATACTCACTACTTTTAAATAGCTAAGCACGTCTCTACCTTTGCTTGATATAGTAAAGTATAACTTGTCCCACTTAAGTATATTAGAAGAAAGTCCTGGAGAATATAAGAAATATTCCCGTGTGTATATATAAAATCCTTCATTAATTCCAATTCCACAAAAGGATTCTACCCAAAATATATATTTATTTATAGTAATAATTTATTTATAGTAATACAAGGTTGGGTGCTTTCTATATAACTAAACTAGCTTGCCCAAGTACTAACAAAAGATAGTAGACTCTATTTCTCTCGCTACTCGACCTTAAAATAGAGTTGTATTGCTTAGGTAATAGGGCCCGTAGCATAACCATGAAGTACACAAAAATAATTTACATTAAAGAGAGCTTTACTTTAATAAATAATAAAGAGCAAGGGATTATCTATAAATTATAAATATCTGTACAGTGTACCGGGGCCTGCTTATAATTAAAAGAACCTCTAGGATAGGTCTGTCTATAATAAGAGTAGCTGCTGACGTTGTTCTGACTATGCTTAAGATATGACTTAGTAACGCGTCCTTCTTATGTAATAAATTATATTATGAAGGGTTGTGCTATAATAAATTATATACGATAAAAGAACAGCGTATAGGCAGCATTAAAGGGATGCCGCGCTATAGTCATGGGCAGTATAAAAATATTTATCTAGGAATTCTCTCATGTAGTCCAAGCATTAACCTTGTGTCTATTAGTTGAATATAAAACAACACTTACTTGCCCTTGCTCAAATATAATAGAGATAATTACAGAAAATATAGTCATAGTTTTAATGACAAGCCCAATTACAGTGATGTATACTTTTACATAAGCTAGCTTTTCACTTATTAGAAAGGGTGTCTTATTAATATTCAAATCATCCTAGACCACCAAACCAAGTCCTTTAGCTCCAGCCTTTAAAGATTTATGTAAGAGTAGTTGCAAACTTATATACGTGTATTTCTCTTAACAAGTGCTCGTAGTTCCCTGTCTTACTCTTCAGGCTTCCTTCATAACACAGCATGTAAAGACTTAAGTATAATTCCTTTTACTTTCCTCGGCACATAATAAGTATAGTATAGTATAGCGCAGACTTTAGCCTTTACTACGGTGGGGTAATTATATTTTACCTACAAATTTCTCTATCAAATTTAGTACTACCTCTTGTACTTGTGTACCCACTGTATTGTATGTGGAATTATTTAAGCGTGCTTAAAGCATGCTTTTCTTCATAACTTTTTGTTTGGCCTTACTCCTCAGGGTGTTCTGCGGGATACTTGGTGTATACATTAGGGTATGCACCAAAGCGTGCGTAGTTCATTGACTAATTGTGTCTATAACAAAGTAAGTACCTAACAATCAGGGCATATTCCTTTAAGAAAGCACGGCAGAGTAAGACACATACTTAAATTAAGAAATTGCACTAACTCCACGCGTATTACTGGCTCTTTAACACACCCTATAAAGAAAGCTTCCTTTAGGTTAATTTTGCAGTATTTACCTGATAGGGCAATAACTATTCAATATTTACTTATACAAAACATGCGTTATAATATTTTATTTTGCGTACCCTCCTCCATGAAATTTTAAAGAGTAGTTTAAGCGTAATTTATCTAAATTAAAGTATGGGTTTTATGTCTAATGAATCCTAGTTTGCGGCAGAAATGGGGCTAGGGCTTAGGGTAAAAGGCGCCTTTATGTATATAGGCCCCACGCGGCAGGAAGGGTTAGTACCACTTTAATGTGCACTAGTTAATTAGGAACTAAGGAGTACTCTAGCAAGAAGACATTATCACGAACAAGAGCAAATTATATAATACATTACCATTAACTAAGAGGACTTATAGCCTTTTATATCTTTACGCGATTAATTTGGTAACACAAGAACTGTATTTAAGTAACACGTGCGCGCTTCACAGCAGTTAAAGGCATTTATTTTATAAGGGAGTACCCATAACTTAGTCATATATTATATATATATATATATATATATTATATATTTTTTGAAACACAGCCTACTATCTTAGTCAGTTACACACCACCGCAGTGTTCCTAGTTATAGCTCTAAATTATCTTTTGTTAGGCAAAATTGTAGTACAGGCCTCTTTCCAACAACTATAAGTCAGAAAATGCTTTAGTTTAGGCGCTCATATAAATATTGTATATTGTATGCAAGAGCGAAAAATTTAATAAGGCCTAGATATTTTTTAATAAGCGTATTAGAACACTAAGGCTGAATAAAGAGAGAGAGCGATTCCCGCTGTATGCATAGTAATAGCCGGAAGCACAATAAATACCCAAGAATATTTCATGCTTGAGCTATTCACAGGTTACTTGGCTAGACTAGGCGCATGCCTAATAGAGAGCGTCTTATATATATCTTTACCCTTCTTACCCTTAGCCGTGTGCTTTTCATTTATATAAAATATATAAAATCACCAAAGAAAATACGGTATTACATACAGAGTTATAGACAAAAGTGCCTGGAACTGTGTAATTTAGAGCCTTGAGAAATATAAAGGGTGAATTCTTCGCTGTGAGCCTATATTAATTAAGTACCCACCAAGCAATGTCTATTAAGAAAGGAGAGACCGCTCTTTATATACTCTAGCCTGTGCTAGTAATCAGCCCAAAATTTATAGTGAATTATTCGCGTTTAATTAAGACATGTACTTCTTACGCCAAATACAAATATTTTAAATGCATTTAGATTTCTATACGCTAGTGTTATCTCTCTTGTTACCAAAGAGTATGGCAATAAAGTTACTTTAATAATAAATGAAATGCCCCAGACTATAATAATGTAAAAAGAACAGGTACCGAATTAAAAAGTACATAGTCAAGCTTTATGGCTTAAAAAACAAGGGTAGGTGTCTGCTTAAGACCAGTAACCGCTAACATACATAATTATACTAAGTGCTAATAAAAGAAATTTAATAAATAAAGCTCCTAGGCCAAAGCAATTTATTAAATTATTCCTGTAGTATACCAGCCCCAAATATATATAGAGTATCTTGTCGGTAATAATACAGTACAGAGCAAGCCACAAAGGCGCAAGCTTAATAAATCACTAATAGTTAACTAAGAGAGGTATTTAGGTAAAAATAGAATTTATAGCTTATAAAACAAAGCATGTATACTAGTACAAATGTAGAGCAGGAGGAATTGGCCCTAATTTTATAGAAGCCTTATACTCTAGTAGATACAATATAAAAATTTCCTAAAGAAAGCGCGCCTATAAATTAAGTCAAGGCAATTACCAATCTTTTATTTTGTTAGAGGAAAATTATCTTACTATACTTCGCGCTGCGTCCTATTATTTTCCAATATGTGCAGTTCCCGGGTTAAGCTACCGCAGCCTTTTGGCGGGTATGCGTTTAAGCTACTTCCCTTTTAATTAAAGAGGCATACTACTCAGAATTTAATTTTGCTGAGGTCAAGTCAGTCAATATAAAGGAGTTCTGTAAAAAGGCACTAGGCGGAGCCTATTCCTTTACAACAGTACCTGGGGGGTTGACATGAAAGGCCCTTTAATTTGTACTATAAGAAATGTAATGTACAGCGCACTTATGCATTTTAGTAATA
Source organism: Plantago tenuiflora (assembly GCA_036897805.1). Lineage (NCBI taxonomy): Eukaryota > Viridiplantae > Streptophyta > Magnoliopsida > Lamiales > Plantaginaceae > Plantago > Plantago tenuiflora. The sequence continues at coordinate 38,425 of JAYMST010000004.1, read as the reverse complement.
GCTCTTGTACTGGTCCAAGATACTTTTTAAGTTGCTTGTAACTATAAAGACTTGCCTCCCTTTTTCTTTTTCTTAAGTATTATCTTTGGGGTAATTAAATATTTATAGTGCAGCAAGAACTACGGGGAAACCCACGCTAGTGGCTAGTGCCGAGCACTGATTATTAAGCTTAAGAATGTCGCTTTTATAGTACTGCTAGGTACCCGCACACTATTGTTAAAGCCATAACTTACAACTCCTGCCAGAAGGGGATTATTAACGTATTCGCAGAACACTAAAACACTAAGATAGATATACATAGAGCTATACTTTAACAAGAATAAGTTATTCATATACTAGAGTATTACTAATTATGCATTTTTCTACCGCGAGTTTTCGGGGAGAACATTTCACTAAACCAGCGCTATACTTTAGCAATTAAACAACCTATTCCAGATAGAGCCAGCTAAAGCACGTTATGTTATATATAGCGAAGTAAAACAGTTAAATGCCTTAACACAACTCACTAATATAAGTTTAAGCTACAAGTACATACTACACTAGAAATCTCTGCCCAAAGGGGTGGCGATAAGAAGTCTCATAAAATTACTTGGCGCGCAGATACAGATAAGAGAAGACGTGCCTTCCTTCCTTACCTATAGCATACACCTTGTTAATAGCGTGGATTTCTTGCTCATAAACAATAACCTTGGATATTTATATAAATAATAGGTTTACCTAATACGAGCACAGGCACAAAGCCTTGTTTGGGGCTAACTCGCACTTATATTATAATAGAATAGAGTACTAAAATTATTCCCCTCTGTATTAGTCAGGTGTAAATGCACTTTCTCTATAGAGCCTTCTATAATAATTCATGCTACAAAAACAAAAGGACCTCCCCAAGTAAAATAGTGTTAAAGTACAGAACACCCCAAGCAGGCTTGTTTTAAAAGAGGATATCGCTAGCATTTACAAGTGCAGTATAACCATAATTGCTTACTAAAACTACCAGGATTCTATACTTTAAATTACAAAATTTTTTTCTTTTACGGCTTAAGCTAAAAGGGTATTTATTATATAGACTTCTAGGTATGTGCCGATTTGTTAAGAGACTTATTAAAGCTAACAACTAGTATTGATAAGACATGCCTTAATTAGCTTAGTATTTAAGGATCTTATAAATGTTAAGTAACGAGTTAAGCCAGGAGAGCCCTTATTAATTGAGTCTTTTCATATACACCTTTAACGAATCCTAGGCCAGTTAAGCTATATTACTCTAAATTAGCCTTATATTATATTAAAGGGGGCTTATCTAACTATAGTACTATATACTTTTCTCGCGCAGAAGGGCTTTTAAATATATATAATCTATTATTATACCTAACATTATATCTAACCGTAGATTTCTCCGTTGGTATTTCTTAAGCAATTCTAATAATAAGCTGCTAGTTGACACTAATATATGCCCAAAGGAGGTAAGCAAAGTAATTAACTGGTAGTGCTATGATTGGGTAGGGCCTATAATTATATTTAAGAAAAGATTTTGCTTTGGGCTTAATAAGTGAGTTTTAGTAGCTTGCTTCAAAGAATGTGTAATTATTCAAGGTCTCCTTAGTATACTTACTTGTGCTTGTAGCTTACAATTAACTATAAATATTCCCTCTTCCTTGCCAGTATTATTACGTTTTTGCAGATTATATTTACCAAAATACAGAAGTTACCCTATAAGCATAACTGGGGCAAGGGGTTATCAGACATATTAAAGCATAAAAGAGGTTAATTGCTTCCAAGGAATTCTAGCTACACGCACTTTTATTTATAGTATAGTTACTAGACCTAATTCCGAGATGAAGGACTATTCCCTAACCACAAGTGCACGCTCAAATATTTTAACTTTTTCTAGGCGGACTATTACTCCAATAGCTAGGTATTTGTACGATAAAAGAGCAAATTTAAACAAAGCATAATAATTCAATAAGACACACCCTAATACGGGGCTAGCTAACCCACCAAAGGCACCAGGACAAACTAGATATTCCTGAGCAAGGATATACACATACCCTAAAAGGCATTCTTTCTTAAAATGGTTTGACTATAACGGGATATTGATATTATATTCCAATATTTGCCTGGCAATTAAGGCGCTTCTTTTTGAGAATAAGCCTGAACTATTAGCTACGGATCTTTCTCCCATTTTTGTTATTTTATATCTTATCTAAGGGCAAAGAGAACTTGCGAATAGGATTATTTTCAAGTGTAAGGAAGAAAGAGAGATAATTCCTATATATATTACTTCATACTGACTCCAATACTCAAGAGCTATTCCTTGTTTACTCAAATTATAGTATTCACAGCCTACATGTCTTCCTACGTTAACTAGCCTAGAGCTTTTGTTAATAACTTACTTATATTTTATCCTGCCGAAAAGAGACTAAGGGCTAGGATTATGCTTTCCTGCTTTTGTATAATTTGTATAAATATAAATTAAAGGGTACCTTAAATTCACTAACAACTCCTCACACTTCAAGACCGGCCAATGTTTTTCTATTAATTTATAGCTTTCTTGCTAGGCCTATGAAGTGCCTTAGGCTGCGCTTGCTTGGCTAAACATAGTTCTATAAGTATAAGCTACATATATATATATATATTTAAGAACTTGATGATTAAGGCATTGCTAAGGTATAGATACTCAAGCAAACTGGCAAGATTCTTCCCTTCCACTTTTGCATGCTTTCTATATTTCTAGGACTCCCGCTTAGTTAATTATTTATAGTATAGGTCTATTAATTTCCTTCATAAATAAAGCATTTAGACACGTTTATGTCATTACTAAGTGCAGTTATGGGTGCCCCCCTTGCTCCAACTAGTATTAGGTAATTGTTATTAAAAGTTTAGTAAAGGGTTGCGCTTAAGCAAAAATATTAATATATTACTAGGCCAGGCTTTGCGGTAAGAGAAAAGGTGCAGCTCTCTTTTGAGCCCTTAATTAAGCTGAAATTAATTAATATAGTAATAACTCAACTTTTAGTAGCAGGGGCTTCGGCATTCATAAAAGCAATAGGGAAATGTACCTAGAGTAATTTATAAGGTTACCCTTTTAGCTATCAGCAAAGAGCGCGTCTTATGTACTCGTGAGTTCTATATGAAGATACTGTATATTGTTAAAAGCCATCCATACACAGAGGGTGCGGTTATGTTTCTTCCCTCTTCTTTAGAGATGCCCACAGTTATTGCAGATATATTTCACTAGCGTAGCATCTTTTTCAGCGCTATTTACAAAAGTACAAGCCATGCTGCATTATTTAATAAGTCTTTAAACAGCCACTGTGCGCCCCTGTCCACGATTTCCTATAGATTATATTTAAATGAATTTTTCTTATATAAACGTGCCCCTAAAATTAGTCCTAGCCGCCTGGTTAAAATGTGAGGTACGTGAGATATAGATATACTAATGCTCTTTAAAGAAATTAGTCATTATCATGCCCCTTTTTATATTAATATGTTAAACCCTAGTAAATATATAGATTCTAGAAAATACCGTTCCCCAAACATTGGCTTTTCTTCTCTATAAATAATAATAATAGATAACCTAGGTTGTGTCTCGATGAGTTCCTTTCGCAATTAAAAATTGCCTAAAAACTTCTTTAACATGGGCGGAAGGGACGCCTGTTTTCTTCTATAGTTGAAATTAGAAATTAATATGCATTGCTTACCTAATATATCCTACGCTAGAATACTAGAGCAATTCCTTTGGCATGCTTACCTATTGACTTATATAGCCATGAGGACCGGTACTTTGGACTAATAACTGACCTTTTCTATATATATATATAATAAGAGACGTTTCCTTAAGAATTAATAGAGGCTGTTCTTTGCTAACTTAATTAGAAATTAAACTGCAATAGAGTACACAGAAAGTATGTACTTACGAAACTGTGCTTGAGTTAAAGGGTGTGTCATAAATTCAAGTATTACTAGTAATAATTATGTAAAATTGCTTATAAATGAGAAGACGTAATTATATTACCCAGGACTAGCAGCCGCTTAGGGCCAAGGCATTTATCCTACTAGTAAGGGCGTGCGCTCTTATTTACTGCTCGCAAGGATAATTCAAGATAAGTTTACCTAACTGTCACAAAAACTTAGCTGCTTAACCCTAGACATACTTCTTAGTAATTACTTAAGTGTGCATTATAACCTTTATTAGCGTACTTTTTATGGCCCACTAAGAGGATCTAATTATTACCTTGCATAAATATAAAGAAGCAGCTTGTAAATATTCTTCAGTAAGAGCTAACCTAGAGTAATGTGAGTTTATTAAAGTTTTTCTTTCCTGCTTGTTTTTGGAGTATAGTACAGGGAGCACTTTCGTATTTTATAAAAAAAAGTTCCCAGGTTTGAAAAGGCACAATTAATATAAAGGCAGGCTCTACCACGAGGGTTTCTTCTAGAGATAATAATTTTCAATAATGCCATAAAAAAGGCAGAGATTTTAAGCTTTCTATTGTCTTTTTGTGTACTTTTTTCTATCTAAATTATCTAAATATTATGTATAAGCGCTCGGATAGAATACGCTATAATTTTCGCAGTATGCCCTTTCCGGCGGAACTTTCTAAATATAAAACTCTAGTAAGGCTGCTCCTTACTTATTTTATTCTATAATGCCCAGGTATTTAGCTAAGAACCCAGTAAAGAACAATCTATTACTTTATGCAAGCAAAGTTAACCTGTAAGTTTAAGTTGTAAAATATATTCCACTCAAGTGTGCCTTTATATATACTATATGTAATTATATCTAAGTTCTTTACGGAGAGCGCAGGTGTTAGCTTATAACTAATAGCAAATCTGTAGTTAAATTAAGAAGTTAAATAAGAGATAAAGTACTTTACTCCCTAGGCAAACTGTCTCTTTTAGACTCTCAGCCATTTATAAACAAGTACTTATTATCACCTGTCAAGTATAATCCTTTAATATAAGCCTCTAGTGGGGTAATGGGTGCATAAGAATAACTTCAGCTATTTCTAAAAAAAGCTAGGAAATAAGCATATCCCGCCACCTGTATTGTATGACGGCTTAAAAGATTATGATAGTTTTAAATTTCTATTTACTCGCCGGTGTTATTAATCCAAGCCCTGTAAAGCAAGCGTTTTATAAAAAGGAACCTCAGGTGTCAGCGCACACTCTCTAGTAATGTAATTATATTATATTTATGTACGAATGAATTAAAGTCTATAGCTAGTTATGGTTAATTTCATTGTACTGGAATGCTTGGCTATATTTAATACAGTAAGGTATCTTTCAGTCTTGGACATAACATATAATATATATACAAAATATAAAAGCCATGCTCTTATGGAAGTTTTCAAAGAAATATCAAGGCACGCGAGGCTTTGCGCTCCTTCTTTTGCCGAAGTTTCAAAGGGGATTGTTAGACAAAACCTATTTTTTAGTTTAGGGGGTAATTAAAAGGACAATACGACGCGCACTTAGTCGGTAAGAGTCCTTCATTTCTCTATGATAGAGTACAGGTTAGTTAGGCTCTTTCAGCATACTTAATTAATAATTAATATAACTTGGAAGTCCCTCTCTCGGCGGTAATATACATAGTAGTGCACTCTTTTGTGCTACAAAATGTCCTTTATGCCCCTTTATATTTAGATTTAGAATTATCTAAAATAAAAAAGCTATGTACTTGGGAATCATAAAGTAAGGAAAGCACTACACTCCTATTGCTAGTAAATTTTAAAGGGGAGTTTACGCATATTTTCTAAGGGCCCCTAACCCACTCATATTATACACATATTATACATATATATATTAATTAAAATTAAGTAAGATCACTAGCTGCAAGCTTAAGTACCACCAAGGCATAGTTATAGACACCCTGCAGGACTGCGTTTTATAGATTGTTTCTTGCACTTTAAAGTTGTATTATATCTCGATTTTTAGAATTATTCTATCTCTTCTACAAGGTTTAGTCCGCAGAAAGTCTATAAGGAACCCTTACATATACATTAGTAGTAAAGTAAACTTAAATGCCGCCTCTTTTTCTTAATTCCTAGTTAATTAATAATTAGTGCGACCTCATTTTAGTAAAGGCTTTAATAAGTTTGGCCTAAAATACTTTCTGTATGATACTAGGCTATTTGCTGGTGCAGCTTCTATCCAATTCCTATTCTTCTTTGACACTTAATGAAAAATATCGCTAATGCCCAAGTCAATTTATAACTCTTTTGGAGCCAGAAAAATATACGAGCAATCTCTAGACTTATAGTTTGATGTCCCTTTAACTCGAGCATTATAAAGTAGGGCGGCTTGCGTGTATCCTCATCTCTAAAGTGATTGTTCTATTTGAAAAAGGGCTAGTAAAGGAGTTAGCCCTGTCTCTCTGCCATCTCGCAAGCATGCCACGGTCCAGCTAGTATAGAATTGAGTTGTAGAATATAAACAACTTCGTGCTCTATGTCTCTAAGTAGCGTACCAAATAATTTCTCTGCATACAAAAATGTGTGTATAATAGGGATTTTTAGAATATAGTCTATTTAAGTTTTTGTTAAATTATTGGTACTTATAAAGCTCGGAGTTAATAAAGGAAGTAATAAACCACGTTTAATATAGTAACTAAGTTTCAACTATTCTCAAGTTGAATAAGCAGAATATGCCATAACTGTATGTTCTCCTAGGTACGCTTACAAGACAACCCAAGAAATCTTTAGCTAAAGAGGAGTAAAAGCTTCGCTTGCTAAATATTTAAGCTGTGTTTTAGATCTAAGAAGATTTGAACAGCACCTATTAGTTATTAGTTCATCTCAGTGTTATTTAATATAATTCATAGGTGCAAGTGGCTTAGGTAAATAACTAATATCGCTAGTATACACCTCTTAACTTAAGCAAAGTTTAAAGAAGAACAGTTTCCTGGGGAGGTAAAGGCAAAGTGCAAGCACTAATTATCTCTCTTTCTTGAGATAGTATATTTAGAGTTAACATAAAGGGCACCTACTGGCAGGCTTAAGTTATAGTCTACTTCTTTTATCAGCAAGTCACTATATTTTCTTTATAATCCTTTTTTATAAAGTACTCGTGCTTCGTGGAGACAAGCCCCACAGCTATAATTACCGTAGTCAAGTAAGTACCAATAGCATGCCTATATTTCCATGACAAAAATTGCCTAAAATATACGCCCTTACTGGTATACTTATAGAGAACCTTTACCCTGCGCGCCCTCTTTATATTTTATATATAAAAGAGCATAGCGAGCCGCAATCTTTTCTCTATATAATTAAGCAAGTTTATTTAAATAAAAGACTAGAGGTTCCAAAGTAGAGGCTCCCTAGTCAATAAAGGACTATACCTTACACAGAGAAGCTACCACTTAATATTGGAAAATAAGTATGCTCCTGCTTTATGAAATATTATAAATTAAAAAAGAAAGTTCAGTACCCGCGCACACTATAGTATTTAACCTGTCCTAAAGAGCATAAATAAATTCCCTAGGCCTTCTTTAATTACTAATAAATCTTCTCACATAAACATAACTAAGGAAATACCCTTTCTATGGCAGGTAAAATAACTTGGTGACTGGTGGTTAAGCCAGTTCTATCTGATAATGCTCGCCGCGCCGGTTACTTAGGCTTCGATAGACTTAATCCTGCCCTGTTCTACTTTGTAAGTGTTTCATTGCCAATGTCCAAAATTGTCTGTTAATAGAAAAACACTTTGCTACACCAGTGAGCTATCTAAGGTCGTATATTATAGAGTAGAGAGGGGTTATTACTTTTTTATAAAACACATAGTTACTAAATAGCCCTATTTTCTTTATTTAAAGGCCTGCTAATGGAGCGCATATTCCTGACAAGAGATACCGAAGAAAATATACATTACTCCTTTGGTAAAGGCTAATTTCGGGCATAATAGTCTACTTGACAAGCTTTCTCTAAGGCTATTTCTTAACCATAGAAACCCTTTAAAATTGTGGACCCTGGCGTGGGTCATTTACGCACGCTTTGTCTTTTGTCTTAATAAATATTAATAAATATTTAATCTAGAATTTCGCGAGTCCATAAAGATTAAGATAGCCTAAGATATAAAGAAGGTGCTATCCCTTTTACTATTTTTAGCTGCTGTACATTTCCAAACATAGTATTTACTAATAATCCTCTATTCTCTAGGAGCTAGCTTAACAAGTACGCCGTATAGTTTTTAAAAGTAATTTCTCCTTCATTTCTTTATTTAAGTAAAGAATGCCATAAACTTCATTGGGAGCTATGCCCAAATGTCTTAAAGTGTGCCCGCGTTTCTTGCTGACGAATAACCACTATAGGCTATATAAAGAGTAGTTTTGTTGAGGGCAATATTTCTTTCTTGTTTTGGTTCTATATCTACCTCTTACCCAAGGTACCTGCCTATAACGCTTGCATTTTATTAGGGCAGCAAGTTGCTTAATGCCTTATTTAGTATTCCTTCATAGTGCATAAAAGGGAAAAGGCTCCAGAATTACTTCGCGTCATACACTCGCAAAGAGAGGTCATATATTCTAAAATCAATATGCTACACAAATTATAGTATGGCGTTTCTCTTCTTAAGTCTTTATTAAAGGATCTTCTCACAAAGTAAGAGTACTTAATGCTTGCCCTTGTATTTAACCTAATAACAAATAACCGTGCACCGACCTATTACCAGAAGGGGGTTGCTTAACTTTAATTACTTTCATTTATATTTTAGAGCACTTGCAAAGACAAGACAGACATTAAACCCTTTATTTATATTTATAGCTAGCCCAGCTTACACACTCTAACTTTACAATGTATGAGGGCACTTTCCTACACGCTAAATGTATTTCCGCGGCCGGGTGAATAAGTGTGCTCCTCCTTTAGCTAGTGATATAATTGTTTGTTACAAAGTTGAATAAAGAATCGAGCCAGGCATTACCACACATATCCTATATAAATTTAGGGGTAGCTAAGCCGTACACTATTCCTAGAAAAAGAGCTTAAGTAAAGCCTTTCACAAAGAGCAGAAAGATATAGTATACCAGTAGCGTTTGCTTTTATAAGAGGTTAAACCCTATGGCTAGAAATTAGGGGTACACATAAAACTCCTTTATTAGGAAAAATATAGGCCGGTCACATCAGAAAGATTAAGTCTAATATGTATTGTGATCTCTCTTAACTTACATCGCTGTTTTTCTTAATGAAGTATCTAGCCTCTTGTAGGCTTGAAAATAATATATACCCTTTAAGTATACTATTTGCCAGCGCTTCCGTATATAAGAAGGGTTCCCGATGCCCCCCCACAACCGCTGTACTCTTTGGAGTTATAATAATTATGGTATTAATCACTAAACTGCTCCAAGGTATACTAACTAAGGGTTTAGCAAAATAGATAATATGCAATTTCATGCGCATGTATTTATTTCTATTTGAAATGTTCTACTGACTGTTACACGCCTACTAGAGTACTAAAGCTCCCTCCTGTATTTAGCTATATGCCTAGAGTACATGCTTTGCTTACAAGGCATTCTGTCCTCAAATAATTTAAATATGGCTTAAAGTTTCCTATAGTATTCTTCCCTTCACCTGCAGTGTTTACTAGGTATTAAAATAAATATGACAGGGAAACAAGCTATAATTATAAGCCATTTATAGAGTCTCCTAAATCAAAGTAACTTAATTATAGCTACAGATTAACCACGTACTAGACTACTAAACAAAGCCTTTAATCTTACGCTCTTCATCTTTGTGAGAATGACCTACAAGATATCTTTCTTGGGCGTTTTCTATTAATAGAAATGCACTCTGTGCTAGCCTTTGCCCAAGATCTTTAGTTGCTTTTATGTAAAAATTACCCTTCAGATTCTAGAAAGCGGTATTAATTAAGCACTCGTGTTGCTCGGATATTTTAAATACAAAGGTATAACCTTTCCTAGGAATTTACTATAGCTCCGTAACAGGCAATCCGCGCTTTAGCAACTGCTAAGAGTCTGCAATAAGGAAATATAGAAAGTATATTAAGTATGTACGTACAGCCCTCTCCTTCCTATTTTAGTATATAGCTCTAAAGGTCATAAAGAATAAAAAGGGCTTTCTATTGCAAGGGGGTATTGCTCTCATTAGTAGCAGTCTTTAAGCTTTCATAATCTAGGCTTAGTTGTAGGCATATACTCGAGCATATTTAGGTCGCTGATATTTGATAATTGCTAGGCGTGTTTCTTCCTCTCTTGCTTAGCAACAAGCCTTAATAATCAAGAGGATGGGGAGAGAGCTATACTTTTTCAGCAAAATATTTCAGTAATAGATCACCTTCACTTGTTAATAGATGCAACAAAGAGAAGAGATGGTCCAGTATTTGTATTTAAGTGTGCAGTTCTATTAGCCCAAGTATGCTCTGCAATTTATAATTATGCTTAGAGACAACCTTCTCCCTTATATACTTGTTAAAAATTGAACAAAGGTACAAGAGGTCTTTATTATGAACTAAATATGTTATAGAAATTATCCCGCCATAATAATAAGATACGTCAGTTATGTATTACCGCCGAGCCCTAAAACTATTATAAAATGTTCTAGATATACTAAATAATAATGGCTTACAAGGCCTTCGTCCTCTTTTATCTTTGGATTTGGATATGTTTATTTCTTTTTACTCATTAGGTCGGCTTTTCCTGCATGCTTTTGTCTATTCTATATAAAAGATGCGTGCTTCCTTAGGTATACCCTTTATTTATATAACTGAGTTCTTTACAGCCTCTAACTCTAATATAATAATTCTAGGTTACCACTAAGTACTATTATTTTACATATAATTAATACGGTTGATTACTGAGAAAGGAAAATATAGTGATACCTGCGGAGACTTGTAGCTTCTAAATTAAAGATTAAAGGGCGGTAAGATCAAACAAAGCCTTGTTATAAATAAGCCTTTTCAAATATATTTGATAGCACTAACGCTCCTATATAATCTGTTACTATAGTACCGTTGTTACAAGTGAGCTGTACTTTTATCTACTAGGCATGGCGATAGGGCTGGGCATAGAACTGCAGCAATTTCGTTAAGAAGGCTCTATAAATATTAAAGCGCAGTAAGCATAGATCTCCCTTTATGTTTCCTTGACAAGCCCCTTACTAAACTAGAATTAGCGTGACTAGGCTTAGATTAAACACTATAAAAAAGTATACTCGTAGCAATATAATAGTATAATACCTGAAGAGCATTCTATCTTAATACAGTACCACCCGCATTAAGGCCTTAACTATTAAAAAGAATTTACTATAAAGATATTCGCTAATAGCATTTCCACCTATAGTACTTCGTCAGGAATAGAGCGCTTACAAGCCTTGGTTTATAGAGGACATTGCTTCCTATTAATTTATTTATTTGTTCTTTACATAGCCAAAGAGAGATAGGAGAATACGTACCTCACTTATTTTTATTTAATCCTGCGAGCTTTATTTATAAGATTTATAAGACCAAACTATAACACACTCTTTAAGGCTTTAAGGGTGTACTTGTAACTCTTTGCTGGGGATTTCATGTAAAATTGCTTTAGTAGGCTTATTTTAATAACGTGGGCACGCTAGGGCAGTAATGACACTTACCTAATGCTAGCTTAACTATTAGACAACTCACTATAGTATTATTCCTCCTTATGATTCATTATCTGACCAAGTATTTATAAATGACGAAGTCCTCCACGTGTAATACTGCGCAATAATATATTAAATAAGTTACTGGGGAATCCCTCCTTTTCGAGGATATTTTGGGGTGTACTTTTTTAATGTGCACTAGAGTGTTTTTTAATATGGAGCATTACTTGGGGTCAGTATACTACAGCATCCTTTCTTTATTTAAAAGTTTAGTTAGAGTATACCCTTATCTTTTAAGGCAATAATAATTCTTCTACCTAGGAATCTACAGCTGCGCATTCGCTAAATTAAGAGGGACTTATCCTCTCTCTAGTTGTTTAATTTGCTATAAGACACTAGAAAGAGAGGTACTTGCTGAATTATATGTATGTACAAGGTGTACTATAAGATACCCGACACTCTTATTTTAAAAGGGGAAATCAAAAGGGGCGGATATAGAACATGTAACTTTTAATAATACAGCCGCGAATAATTTATTCCGACAGCAGGCCAGGCGTATACTATATCCACTTAGCACAAAGGCGCGTTAAATTAAAATAGAAAAGCCTTACCCTTTCTATGTAATGCGTGGGTAAAGAACTATATAATAGTTTAGGCTCTTCCCTTTTCTATTTGGATATTAGGTTTGCGCCAAGTATTCAAATAGCTTGCGTAAGCATTTTAGTAATTACCTCTCTTTGCCTCCCCCAAGGGTTTTATATTACATTACTTATAAACAAAAATAAAGGTATACACTATCTCTTACTTAAAGGGTGCTGCTTAAATATTGAGTTACTCGTTTATAATTAGCTTGGTGCTTTCTTAGTCCAATAGAAGAGTACTACCCTACTTGCCTAGATTTGTTAGTAAAGGATAATCCAAGAAACCTTATCAAGGGCCATTCTTGTACTTACAGTATTCATTTAAATAGATAAGGCAAGCTATGTTAACAAAATGCGTTTGCTGGGATTTCATAATAATAAACAAGATCTTGTCCTTTAATTACTAGCGAGAGGTAGCAAAATCTTTCTTCTTTTACAAAGCCATTTCCTCTAGCAAACCTAAGGCAAGCGGGAGTAGTGGGCTATTTTTTTTTGAATGTCTTTTCTTCCCCTTTTAGACGTGGAGGGCTATTAATAAACTATAAAATCTTGTCCCCTAAGCGCCTATACATCGAGATCTATTAAACCTCCTTGATTATAGATTCTATAAACTACTGGAAGTGTGCTCTTATAGAACTGCCCAACATAGAATTACATATTTATATAATTATTCTAAGACTCTAATAGAGAAATTACTCCACTATAATATTAAGCGCTTTACTTTAGAAAGGCAAAAGCACATAGCTATTAATTTGACAAGTACAGCAGCGGCTTTAGAGGTAGTAGTAATCTTAAGCCCTCTCATAGAATCTCATAGATAACTTTATGCAAACCTAGTATGAGCGCGCACTCTATTTAATCTATAACTAGCAAGCATTATATTTGGTTACCTAATAAGGTGCGGTTATATTATAATAATTACCTTAATAAGAGAGAACACTTTCTATAAGCCTTATCCGGAACCTTTAAAGTGATTCCCTGTTTTTATGTTTATAATATTTCATAAATGAAGTAGACTATGCGCCTGTGCTATAAAGAAGAAGAAGTAGCCTTAGATATTTTATACTTTATATTGACACATTTGCTTGGCTAAGTACATGCAAGGTAAGGGTTACGGCGCACCTTTAAGACATAAAAAACCTTCATTTAAAAATCTTAGGTAGATACATATGAAATAAATTAAATGGATTATAACGCTCAAGAAGCGCCTTACGTAAGTCCTGCCCTATAATTAAGCCTTTTTATTTTGGTACATAGCTTAGCCCAAAACTAATGCATTTCATAATCAAGTATATTTCTAAAGGCTTTCAAAGTTAGCTCTCTTGCGCATACAATTTACTTTATGGGTCGGCTCATTTTATATTTAATAAAAGTCAATTGCCCCAGAGCAAAGATAGAAGGATCCACAGCGCTAATGTACTACGTCCTGCTACTCTATAGACTAGGGGTGATGTATGCATATTTAAACTAAGAAAGTCCTTTTGCGCCCATGCTTATGTTACTCCATATAAAATATAAAAGCTTTTTGTATCTATAGCTCCCTAAATAACTTGCCCTAAAACAATAAATAAATAAATAAAGTGGGTTTTATTAAGAGCACGTAGCGTAGTAACTCAAGAAGCCTTATCTATTATATAAAAGAAAGCCTAACTCAATAAGGGCGCTTCTCTTCAATAAATGTTTTACTTATATACTTCATTTATAAGCGTAACTACTTTTTAAACCTAAGGGGTAAATGCTCCCGGTAACGGGCTACTAACTATGTATGAGTATGCTACTCACAAAACTATTAATCGATACAGAAAGGAATTGCTCTTGTCACAGGAAAAGGGAAGTATACCCACGCTCTGGAGGACTTAGTATTAAGTCGCATTAAATTAAAAGAGACATCCTATATTTACTGAGAGAGTTCTATATAAGTGTAAAACGAAAATACTAGCGCCCTATTTCCTTTCTTGTTAAGATGTCCTAAGTAACTGGTGCACAAAATACATGAAGTATAAAATAGGTCATTGAAAGCATTACTTAAGGTTTATTAAATTACATAAAGACAAGGCACTATTTGGACCTATTAGTAGAAGTTCACAAATCACTAATAGAAGAGAGGGCATTTACTACAGAACCTGCACCCCTCTAAAGGCACGCATACTTGCGCTAGCTCTTATATTTCAAGTTACAATACATACACCGCCCCTAAAAATAAAGGCTTTCTTCTCCTCGCATAATCTTTTGCTTGCGCTATACTACAAGCTTTTTGAGGGAGCACTGAACTACTATATAACTATAACTCGCATTAACTAAGAGAAGTATAGCCGCTTATTCCAAAAATTTATCATATACAAATGGAAGGTAATACTCATAGAAAATAGTACATATCCCTAACCTCTTACTTATACAAGTTTAATACAAGGGTACCTGCACGTCTTGGCTATTAGAAGGCAGAGAGACTAACTCCGGTGTTTGTTCTACCACTATTGGATCCTTAACAAATGCTTGGTAAGAGGGAAGAGTAAATATTAAATTAACATACAGTTACTCTAGCGCTATTTATAGTATAACATTTATAGAAATGAAAGAGCATAATCACACGGTAAGTATGCAATTGAAAAGAACCCTCATCCAGTATTAGCTAACTACTAATTAGTAAATAGAAATGAAGTGTACTGGGCAGGCGGTATGGTTACTCATATATCTTATAAGGTATAGCTTTGTTATTTAATTATTTTAATTTTTCATCATGGCCTAGAGAGTCTTCTTTTCTAACCATATTAAGTGCTAAGGCAAAGTCTTTAAACTATATGGGCTAGTGACAAGCGCTATCCCTCTCTATTTTCTTTATATCTTAAGTTTTATATCTTAAGTCCAAGGATATAAGCTAACAAGTATCCTTTTGTTAATAAATGACCCCTCTATAACAACAAGTTATCTGTGGTGTACAACTAATGCATCCATCTCAAGCAAGGCGTATAAGCTAAGAAGCTAATAATACTTAGGTAGGTTAAAAAGCTTGTCGTGTATCTTAGGAAATATTATAGTATATGTGACTAACGCATAAAGTACTTTAGGAGGCCTGCTCTTTATGAGCGCAAGAGGGACAAGGCAAATTATAGAACATGACAAAGTTATTGGTTAAGACTTACTATGCGTGTTTACAAGTACTCATCCCTTACTAAGCCTCGAGCTATTATATATTATACTAGGGTATTTCATAACCATAAGTAGCCAATTCAGTTAATGTTAATATAGCAGTATCCGTAAGAGCTTTCTTTTCGCAAGAAGACGTGTAACTAGTACTAGGTTTATAATTGGTCTATTTAAAATATGTGTATTAAGTAATCACTTAGAAATAAAATATGAGTTACTAAAGCCCTTTAAAAGCTGCCTTTAAGGTGCGCATAAACAAACAAGGCACTACGAAATGCCATGAAGAAAGGTACAGGTCTTTAAGTATAGCTCACTCGTGGGCTATAATAGAGCTTTTATGATATTTTTATTTATAGGTATAAACTAGTTTGGGTAGTTAGAGGGGCAAAGGAATTAAGTAGTTTGCTTATGCTCTTAGCTTTTCTACTTTCCAATAGAATAATTATCCTTCCCTTCTTCTGAGCTAGTAACTATAGCGGTATATACATATAAATAAGGTATTGCGCTTAGATGTTGCTCTGAATGGGTACTAATAAAAAAGCTTTCTTTTCCATTGTGGAGTATGCTATAAGGCATGTATTCTTTAAGACTTATTTACACCCAAGTTCTTAAGATATAAGGGCTAAATTAAATAATATGTGAGTAGCTGTATAGTGCTAAAAGATCTAAAGGAAAAGTTTCCATATTACTTTTTAATTAAAGAGGAGAGCGAACCATAGCTTCAATATTTTCTATATTATATTTCAAGGTGCTTCTATGAAGGAAATATTGCTTTAGAATACCTCTTTATTTATAATCAAGTTACTTATGCAAGGATAACTTAAAAGTATGCAGTAAGGGGATTCCCTTAATTCTAGAGCCACGTACTTTGATAAACTAGCATTAATTATATATCTTTAAGAAGTACTCCCTTATATCTTCTTCTTGCTGAAAGTCTTTATCAGGATGGGGTGCCTTAATTTATATATTCTCTAAAGCAGTAATGTACTATCGGGGCTCCTTTTTATTTTATGTTATAATTTCTTTAAGCAAGGCTATAGGATTTACTAGAAAATAGGGTGGAAAGGAATATATATATATATATATATATATATTATAAGGCGTACTTTGCAAAAATATAACCTAAGGATTCTTGGGGTAGCTGCAGTAAATAAAATACTGGAGCAGGATTACAAAATACAAGGAATCACTTAACACAACTATAAAATATTCCACCTTTTCCTTTTAGACTTGTACTAAATAAGACCCCTACATAAAATCAAAAAATATTAAAAGGAAGTCTAGCAAGCCCCTTGTAATTTTATAGCTTAAGCTAGCCAAGGGAATATATTGTATTAAGATTGTATTAAGTAAAACTACTCCGCGTAGTAAGAAGCAAAGAACACTCTTTATTTTTACAGATGCTCCTGAGAAAGGCTAGCAGCGTATATCCTAGTCATGTCTATCTATACTTTATGAGACTGGGCCAGTTTATTTATATAGCTTTGGCTTAAGGATAAGGAAGCTTTCTTTTTTAATTTAATACTTTATCTCTCTTTAACAAGTTAGATTACATACTCAGGAATCATCTACAAGGCGATTATCAGAGCATAGAAGGAGGAGTTACTAATAGAAACTGGGGTTTTGGTCAGCTCAGTCTTTAATTAGGTAATTATTCATAGTTAAGAAAGTAGCATTTATATATCTCCTAGCTATTCTTTAGAAGAGTTGTCGAGTACCCGTATTCATCTAAATAAAGGCTTAGTGGTGTATTAAAGAAAGCAAAGTGATTATACTTACTGCCCAAGAAAGTCTTTACCAAACGTGTAATTAATATAGAGACATAGTTTTCCCTTGCAAAGTTTAAAATAATCCTATCGGGGCTAAAAGGAATGTGTCACCCCTTATTACATTATGCTTTGGGCTTAAACTAGTTCTTAAGAAGTACGCCAAGGCCCTGCAATCTTTCATTCTATAAATATCTATCTGTTAAGGGTGCCAATCTAGAGAGAACACCTATAATTTGTATTTGAATAAATTAGGATTTAATATTAATAATGGTCTCTTGGCGCATAAGTAAATAATAGATCGACCTTGAAGGGTAAGGGAGCGCTATGAAAACGTTTCCTCCGCAATCTTGTAATGCCATAATTGTATTTATCAAAGTTGGGTGGTACCTAGTATGTTTTCTTACTTATTTAATTTAAGAGGCGCTCTTATAGCTATGACGAAACAAGCCTTGCTTTATATAGCCAATACATTTTATATTTTTATGAGAAATAACTTGCCCTTACCTATGCCGCGTGTGTTTATATCTTTCCAACCTATTATAGAGTAGCTTTGATCTTAACCTCATGAAGTAATCCCTGTTATAGGAGCTAAATAATACCTTACCCTCTTGAGACAAATAAACGTGTATAGAGTTATGCTTGTTTGTGGGAACAAAGAGTACATTAGAGCTATCCTATCAAAGGCTTAACCTCCTCTTTATACAAGTGCAGGGACTGGCAAGAACCTACTGTACACTTATTTGCAAGTACGATTCGTTTAAGACAAGAATCTCACATGAGAGATTAGTAATGCGCATTATTAGTAAATAAATATAGAATAAATATAGAGCTAGGGGACTTCATTAGGTTGTTAAAGAGCTGCATATTTTATAAGGCGGGTTAACCCTATATCTTAATCTTAGTGATAAGTTGCTAGTTCACGCAAAGCCGCGAAGTATGGTGAAGTTAACTCTCTACTTAAGCACCTATGCTTAAGTACTATATTTTCTCTCCAATACTATAAGATAAGAAAATTATAAGTTAATTCCAAGCATGCTACACGCTATTACGCAAGGTTACTCAAGTGCTCTCGGCAAGTATACCTAACTTATGGAAATGCATGGCTAAATTATTCCACACAGGATATCTTGACAATGCAAATAGAAGTGCCGCCGCATGCCTTCAGCGCTAGTAGTAAATTTCTATTAATAAGATATGTTAGTGCATACCCGAGCTCGTAAAGGAATACCCAAGATTTAAATAAAATAAGACTTTATTCGTGCACGCAAAAGCCTTTTCAGAGAACATTACTACTTAACGAGAATAAAAAAAAAGGTAACTCAAGGGTGTTTAATACCTTAAATAAGGTATAATTTTAGTACTTGTTCTGTAACTACTTAGAGGTAAACTTGTATCTTCTATTAGCTGTATGCCTTGATCCCCTGGACTATTTGCTATGTAGTTAATTAATATAGGTAATTGCTCTAGGCTCTCCTCAGCACTTCCGTGCTCAGAAAGCGCATGCTCTTATTTTTTATGCTACATGCTTTGGGAATTTGGAAGGCTTGGTGCAATAACTAAATAGGGTTTTATAAGGAATACTATTTTATTAAGGCATTGATCTTAGGCTAACACACCCGCAGTTATCTTTTATTTTAACCCAAAAGAAAGGAACGTTGCCCAACCCAAGTAAATAAAAGGCACCTGTGCGCAAGCACTTAAGGCCTATAATCAAAGGCAGGAGTATGGAATTTTATAAGCATATTCTTTTATTTCATTATTTATATATAAATCCAGCACCAAGCTAAATGTAAGTAAAGGGGGCTGTCACCAAGAGAGCATACTATGACCTATAAGTGTCCTGTAACTTATACTAAAGATGAGTATCTAGGGAAGAACCGGGCTTTTATATTGAGAAATATAGAGTACCCTTTAATCGGTAAGTGCATAATCTGTATCTTAATTAGTTAGAGTTGGACATAGTATCTATGGTGGGTCTCCTTGCTTATTGCACTTGTCTTCTTATGCTCCTATATTTTAACAAATGCCTATTGCGTAAATAGATTTGTGCACTAACTGCTTCTATTTATGGTGAACGGCTTGCTTAGTCATTCTTTAGAAATGTATACCCCAAGTTATTATAGTAACTAGTTATTCCTTTTTATAATTTATAAAAATGTGCGCGTGCTTGCCAAGCAATTTCTATATGATAATCCTTTAAATTTATGCTTCAGGTATTTTACACACCTAAATAATGACTTAGAGCGGGCCTTGTAATTTCGTGGAAAGAGGCAGCTAAATATTATAAAGCAATCTCTCTTTGTAAGTATAAAAAGAGGGTAACTGTCTACTACCTTATCGCTAAGGGGAAAAGGTGAAGACTCATAGCTTTGAACAGGCTCTCTATGTTACTGCATAAACTTAATGCTTAATAACGGGCAGCCCTTAATATAATCTTATAATATGCCCTACTTTGCCCTTCACTTTATTATATTACAAGCTAGAGAGTTAAACACCCAAGGTGGAAATAATGCTACTATATTGGGTACACGACCAGCTCGTCTTATAGATTATTTAGAGTTCTAATTAACTAGTATTATATTTATAGTCCCCTATCGTATGTTAGTAAAAAATATAGAATAAAAGAGTTATTAATATAGGCCCTCTAGAGGATATCCTATAGGCGCGAAGGCTGTAGTTTTAAGAAATATTATAGTCAATACTCCCTTACTCACTAGTCATGAAAAGTATCTATCTCCCAAATGTATCACAACCTGCTTTATCTTAGATAAATGTATTTTAGAGAATAACGCACAAGTACAGCCTTTAGTATGTCAAAGAGAGCTCCCTGCATGCCCGCAATCTATATTTGACCAAGTACAAGGAAAAGGCTAAATAACATATATTACTTTTATAGGAGGAAAAGCTCCAGCAGTATCCTTTAACCTGGTCCAGAATACTTAGTAAGTATAAGGTAAGTATTTATGGTACTACTCTTATGATTAGGCGGTGCATAACTCGCGCTTTTGCTATGATACCTACCTGTGCGATTTCTATTTATTTTATATATATTTTATGCCCCACACGGTTTACACTATATTTTCTGGATTATTTTTCATCACGAATAAGGGCCTTCCAGACACCAAGTTTATATAGACAAATGCTTTTAAAATAAAAAGATAGATTCATATGCGTGTAATAGAAAATGCAGACTTTTATTAAATTTATTAAATAAAATCGTGGCAGAGTACTTCAAAGAAATGGCTCACTTATTTAGCCCCTGTAAATCTAGATTATAAGGGATATCTTCGTGCGCAATTGGAAATTTATCAGTAATACAAGGTTGGGCCTGCCCCTAAGCTATACCGGCTTTACTATAGAACCCTTGATAAGATAAAAAAATTAATGCCTCTTAGTTACGGTTTTGGCTCTTTTCTTGGCGTAGGCTTAATTATATATAGAAAGGCTACTTAGATAGCTCAGTACTTGTGCTCTATAAATATAGGGTAGGTCTTATAACAAATTCCTTTAATTTAATATTTAATAAATACTATGCCAAGCATTTGTATTTGGTTAGTTAAAGCTGTGTGCTTCGCGTTCTTTCCCTTATTATCTATAGGGTATATTACACAAAGTTAATAGCACTTATAGTGCAATTCTTCCTTCACCTTTAGTTTAGAACAAATTGTATACCTTGGCATAGGAAGCAGTCCTTTCTTATATTACCTGAGCAAAGAAGCTTACATTATAGTAAAATAAAGAATTCCATGTGTGCGCAAAGGCCGACGTGAGCTGCATTTCTATTAATAAAAACCCATAAAAGGTGCCAGGTAGGGAATTGTCTCCAACAAGAGTATAGAACGCAAACTTTTATCAAGCACTTATTGCATCTAATTACTTTATAGTACAGTTTAGTATATTATTTAAAATTTAAAAGGAAAGGAGAGTGTACGCTTTCTGCTATTGAAATGCTACCGCTAAAGCATACAAATATCTGAGGTTGGCACTAGTGCAAATGTAAATCTACTAAAAAAGCACTCTGAAAAGCATGAATAATTAGATATTACGCACTCGAAGAAAGTACAGTTTGAAAAGGAAAATAACTTATAAATAAATATTATAGGACCAATATCTCGCATACCTAAGCCTGCAACTTTAATAAATTAGTCTAAGATAATGCGTGCGAGTAAAATAAAGCACCCAGTGAAATATACGCCCTACGCTTGTCAAGGAATATATCTTGCACGAAAAGAGCCGTAGGGTAACATTTAAGGGATCATATTTAGCGAGACTACTTTAATTATATTTAATTATAGAACATGTATGTCCTTTAACCTGCGCTTGAAATATCTTAAGGAGCTATTTACTGGAGGCGTAAACGCTGCTATAGTAGAGTGTTATTTTAGAATTTAGAAATAAAAATACTATATTATTATTATTGCAGGGTACCTGACCCTTACCCCTAAGTTAATCGGCTCTCGATTATGGTTATATAGAGCACTTTGTATACTGCACCCTACTCTTAAAAGTCCGCATCTTAGTAGACAAGTACCACTCCCTTGTAGAGGCTTACTAAATAGTGGAAGTATCCTACACGCGGCCCTAGTGCCTATTAAATAATTTTGGCTATTTAACCCTAAAATAATACTTTGGCAAAGATAACAATATTACCTGCCCCCAAATACTATGAGAAATGGCTAGGGCTTTGTACTATAAAATAAACTGGTTGTGACTATACTTTTGCACGCTTAAAGGGGCCTGCTACTAGAATAATATTTAGAATTTACTTAAACGAAAATAAACGAAAAGGGGCAAATAATTATATCTATCATAGATATACAGCAAAGCATACAATACTCTAACATAGTAAAAGTAATTTAAGATATAATTAAGGATAAATTTAATTAAGATACTATAAGTTAACTCTACTAAACCTTTAAGAAAAAAGAAAGCGCATAACATACTTGCCTTGTTGCTAGAATTATAAATTGCCCCATATAGAAATAAGGGAGTATTACATAACTTACACCACTAGGAAAAGCTTGGAACATAGGATAACTACAAAACATAAATGCTCTACATGACGATTAAGCCCTACTGAGAAGTACACAACTATTGGCTAGTCTTACATACCTCTTATAGATAAGATTCTAAAAGACAGCCATTTAGTTAACGGTTAATGAAAGCCCCTTAAGGCACATAAAGAGTAGGGCTGTAGTATATATTTATTTAAGTAACGCTTCTAAAGGCCAAGAATAGAATTAAAGTACTGTGCTTGTTAAAGATAGCTGCTTGATTGCTATATTTCCGACGAAGGCTTTTGCTATATAAATTAGTAAGAGTTAGATGCCTCTACGCTAAACCCTTCTCTTTAGATCTGAATTACTTACTAGTGTCCAGACCTAGACGATCCTTATAGTACTGCCTTTGAATGCTTTGACAAATTCTAGGGTGGCTTAAGTGCTTTAAATACATAAATAATATAATTAGAGTTTTGCTCTATGTAGAATGCCTTTTAAATATAGAAAAGCACCTCTTGCTCTATACACTACTAGGTGGTATTTCTGTAGGCTTACTAAATTATTGGGGCACATGAAACCCTGTAGCTGCGCTTTTGGGTAAGCAAATCTATAACTCTTGTTTTGTAAAAGTTATACTTTAAAGAGCTAGTATTATATTCATGCGTTACTTTATAGAGCGCGGAAAATAATTATATAAACAGCTAGTTTCTGCACACACGTCTAAGAAATATCTTAGACCTAGCCTTTGGTATACAATAACTCCAGGCCCTAGTACATAAATAGAAGTAAACTAGCGAAGGAGTGTACTTGATTATGCCTTTAACTCAAGCAACTTCTAGTATAATATAGCTTAATATGCACCCCTAATAAAGGTGCAACAAATAGCAGCCCTTTGATTTATAAGTATATCTTGTGTATGTTAAGCTGGGTTTGCGGAAGTCCTTCTATAAGCTATAGCCCCCACCACTTGGTAATTAAAGTGCTCTAGCAAATATGGTATAAATGTATTTTATATTGGCAGCTTTTGAAAAGTATATAAGACCTGTCCCTTCTAATAACACTCACTTATAAGTGTTATTTACTTAATTTTATTTTATGCATTTATTTATTAGAACTAGAAAGGTATAAAGAATTAACCCCATACCAAGACTTGGAAGAACCTATATATAGCTAAATTAGGTAATAAAAAGCTAAGCACAGGAGTAATACGGCGAGTAATTCGATAGATTATAGGATTATAGTATTCTCTAAGAACAACTAAAGCAATGCGCTGATTAGATAAAAGCATAGGGTCTTTTCTGTATTAGGAAACTAGTACTGAAATTTTTCTAGTACTCATAGGCGCCCTTGTCCCTACTATTAGAACCCTCTTCCTTTACTAATTACAAAATTTATATTAGAATTTATATTAGATTAGACATTACATCTCTCTTTTTTTTACTGCACGCCTACTTTATTACTTAAAGGGAAATAGAAAAATTCCACATATAATACTTCCGCAGGCTTTGCTTAATGATTAGCTCTTAAAAGGTTACTAGCAGGTGCAAGCTTATACGTGCGCGCTTTAGTTTTCCATTGGACTATTACTTCTTGCGACGTGATTCCAAAATACTAACACAATCCTATTCTCTTTGTGGAAATATTCTTTTATTAATAATACTCTATACTAAGGAGGCTTTCTTAAAAGACCCGCAGGAGAACCCCATATGAAATACCCTAGTAAAATATAAATACTTAAAATATCAAATTTTGGGGTATAAGAATTACGCAAATAGCTTCCTATAGGTTAAGTTAAGTTAAGGGTACTTATTAAAAAGACAAAGAATTCGATGAATACAATACATAAAAGCCAAGAGCATTCTCTTGTTAATACGCTGTTACTTTTACGAGCGAGCATGCTTAGTCAATACCTCTCTATTATACCTGTGCCCTATCTATTTATACTACGCTTTATATAGTATATAGTTATGGCTTAAAGCTTATAACTAAAGTACTTAAATTAAATAACACGCGCAAGTTATTTCTCTAGACATACTACCCCTACCATTTCCCGGGCCAGCTTAAGGTGTTCCTTTTGTATTACTAGTAAACGCGAATAGGTTTTTGCGTTATTAAAACTGGTACACCCTGTTACCTACAACCTTAATTTTATAAGGAAGTTCTTTTAAGTAGACAATCCAGTACTACGTCGTTGCTATTCTATAAGGCCTAGTTTATAAATAACCCTGCGTTATAGTGAAGGAATATACTCTACGACTAGGTGGTACAGGGCCCACTAGCTTAAGGCCAGTAGCTCTAGAACAAGTCTCTTAATATATTCAAAAAGTGAGCAAGCACTATTAGAGTTCCCCTCCGTAAATAAGGTTATTCGCGCAATTATTAAAGGAGATGCTATTAATTAGTCTAGTTTTTATGCCTATATTTAATTTATAATTTACGCCCACAAAGATTGCTTACCAGAGCCCGCAACTTATAATGTCACAAGTTTGTATCATGAAGAATTGTAATTAAGTCACATAGCAGTAGAGTACCCCTACATCTCTAAGCAAAGGCAAGGCCCTTTATTAGATATTATGCCCTTACTATATTCGTATTTGTTTATTATAATAAATTCTATAAAATGCACAGCTTAAAAAGATGCCAAGGACCGTTTCTATGTCCAACCTATAAAGTAAAGAATTCATCTAAAAGATAAGGTAATAATATAATCCTGCGCAGGGCAAGTAAAGATGGCTAGATCCTTTAGAAGAATAGCCGAGCTACTTTTAAAAATAAGTGTAAACACTAGGTGTAGGGTTGAAAAAGCTTATCACTAGACTTAAAGAATAAATATTTTTTGTTCCTTTATTCTTTATTACTTAGGGTTATATTAAAGAGAGCTGGCCTCCAAATCTTTAATTATGTAAGCTTAAATGCACCTTTCAAGGTAAAGAGGAGCCAGTATCCCTTAGCACGTCACCCTTATTCTTATTATTTAATATTTTTATAAAAAAAAACTTAGTTAGAATACCTTGGCCTAGCAAACTTTGTAGATGAAAAATACTGCTACTATAGGATAATATCTTCTTCTGCCCTCTTCCCTAATTCTAAAAGGGTTACCTATAAGGTTCTTCTATAATTTAGTAGGCAAAAACATGACTAACCTAGAGCGAGTTCTTTTAATATCCATATCTTGCAGTAACAGCTTGCCTGGAAGTAGTCGGGCAATTTATATTTATATAATCTAGCACTCTAATATGATAACTTCATGCTTATGTACTTAGACCGGAATACTCAAGTACTCTTAGTTTGGTAGGAGGGTAAAGGAAAAACTTGCATTAATATTAATATAATGTTCTTGGCTAACCCGGCTATATCACAGTGATGCTATTTTAGTTTAGGGGAACTCTTTTAATTATATGCTTATAGTGTACTAGTGTACTTGGTACTGCTAGAGAGGGGCAATCTATTAATTACCCTTTTATATTATTATAGGAAGCCCACCAAGAGCATGCCTTTAAATAAATGCAGGCCATTCCTGCGCTCAGTGTTTGAAAGCTACGTATCTTTATTTTAAATTATAAAAACAATACTTAATACCTAAATAATATGAGTTACTAAGTATGCCTAAAAACTAATCGAGAGGCACTTTCTCTTAAGATAGAACGCTTTTAAATAAAGTAAACAGGAAATCCTCTTACATAAAGAGGTAAGAAGCGCACATGTTTAAGCCTTAAGTTATGCACAGGTTGGTGTGTTATAGGCAGCCTGTTAGAAAGAGTATACTTCTATAATTAAACGTTCGCCAAGCAAACGTAAGAATTATAATATAAATAAATTAGTATTAAAGCTAGGCTGGAAATATAATCTAACTAGAGGAAATGCGGGAAGTACCTGACAGCTGGCCTAAAATAATACGATAACGCTACAGTAAATGACATGCCGAGTAATGCCCCTATATAAGAATAAGATTTAAATCCCCTCGTGTGTCAGGTATGTGACCCATTAATAAAGTACTTCTGGTAAAGCCCTATTAATAGTGCATGCATATAGCCCCTAACTGCGCTCTTTTTTAAGGTCGTACTTTTGCCCTTGTATTTCGAGGCGCGAATTATACTTAAACCCTCCCAAGTTTATTTTTTTTATGACAGAAAAGTAAGAGAATTCCTCTTTTATAACTATGAATAATCTCAAGTATGCAACTCAGCTAGCTCTATGTTATACTTAACAAATTATAGTTACACCCAGCATACCCACAACTGCACTAAAAAAAAATAAAGCTTTTGTGGTATGAGGAAAGATTAAGAAAGTATACTCCGCGCTCTCTTTAAAAAGGAAGGAGTAATATTTAAAAACAGGTACGGGTACTTAAAGTCTGCCCACTGGCTGTCTTATTATATTATGTGCTACAGGAATGTTTGTCTTATATGCTTAGAGTTATCTCATAATTTGTAGGTAAATAGAGCAGCGACTCCTTTAATATTTATACCTCTTGGTAGTAGCTTATCTGAAAGTAGCAACAAAATAAGGGAGTACTCCTCTATTAGAGTATTTTAAGGGCTTAAAGAAGGCATTTGCACTAGTTGTCATAAAGAAAGGGTAGGCTACTCTGTGCACTGTACCCATAAGTAAGACTCTTTAATATTTAATAATCAAGCTAATCAAGTCAAATGTATTTTATACTAGAGTTAATCACGTTTGTTATAGAGCTGTCTCTTTTCTCAGGCCTTAACTAAATCAATATATTTTTATAGTTTTAGCACACGAGCCCAAATAAATAAAATATACATACCTAACAGAAAATAGGGCACAGTATATAGATATAGCATAGCGTAATATAAAGGCATTGTTTAGACTTTAACCGCTTTTAATTCCGCGTACATAGGTACTACAAGCAAGTAGCAAAGACTTTATAAGACAAGATTTGTTATTTATATATTTTATTTGAGTAAAGAGCTAGTCCTAGAAGAGAACAGCTATAAAAGACTGTGCTATTCCAAGTAACTTACTTAACTAAGCAAGAAAAATTAATAAATTAATACAGAATAAATGATTCCTTAAATATTACTCAAAAGAAAACTTGTGCAAAGGACTTGTTATAGGAAATTGCCTTCATGTTCTAGGCCCCAGCAATCTGTTATATAGATTATAGGGCGACCTATTGATAAAGATATAATAATTCTCCCTTGGCAAGGGGCTCAGTTTTAATAAGTTATCTCACGCTATATTTTACTAGCTAAGTACACCTTTACTATACCTGTTAAGCGCCTAAAATAATACTAAGTAGGAACTTATCTAACGTTGTCTGGCCAATAAAGCTAGTTATACTCCATTTACTTCTACGCCATTTGTGCGCTAAGCCTATTATAAGGTCCGCATTGAATTTTCTTAATACTCATACCTATCATTAGCCAGAAAAGTGCCTTATTAATAGAGAATTACCGAGAAAGGAAAGATACCTCTCATAATAGATTAGTAATTAGTGTGCTTTAATAAATACTTGATAGGTAGAGGTCCTTCTAGTAATAAACAAAAAAACTTCTACTCGTGTCAAGGCATTAAATTATACAGTCGGCCATGTGTATTATTTATAAGATATATGGCAACACTGTAGTGGAAGTACAGAAAAAACCATAAAATGAATTAGGACTGCCATCTTGGCTATATTAAATATTAGGCTCTATAAAATGGCGGGTGAATAGGCTATATCCTCTAAGTGCTTTACATTCTGTCTATTAGAATAGAACTATTAGAATTGTTATATAAAAGCATGCTTCCTAATTATACCTAAGAGCAAAACCCTAAAGGAAGAGGGCGCTATAAACACCAAAGTATTTTATTTACTAAACCTTTTAGTTATGTTAAATGTAACCCACGCACTGCAGAAAGGATAGTGCTTATCTAAAGGGACAGGTGCTATAGTAGACTTTCGAGAAAGGATGACGTTTTCTCCTTACTTCAGCCTTAAACAAGTCTTTGGGCATACAGAAGTATTTCATATTACTTGCTTTACATAATAATCAGCCTTTCTATTTTAAGAATAAAGTATTAATCATATCTTGCTTCGATTAGAATAGCTATTAATAGGCTCTTGCACCCTATAGAAGTTTAATTAAAATACCTTCTTGCTTGTTTTTCATAGGCCCCCGCTGCGCGTACTTGGCGAGTGTTATTATTCTTTTGCTTTATAATGAAACTATCTTTGTACGTACTTTCTTATCCAATATCGTAAATGACTTGCTTGGCCGAGTGTAATACGACATGGCTCTGAGAGAAGGAAATGGTCTGGGCTTTAGGAGATAGCGTATGCTCGAATTACCTTATAAAATACCTAATGAATGCGCTATAAATTGTATTAAGTACCTTGCTTAAAATGAGAAAAGAAGGGGCGATATCTCTTTGTACGCTAGCCCTAATCCTTGACTTGTACCTTAACTATACTAACTATATTAACATTAACTCGAGGGTTCTCTATACTCTTTCTTATATCTTACCTACTATAATGTTGTATTTGCAATTAATTGTTTTTGTCTTTTAATACTTATGATCATAGGGGTATTTCTTAGGCACCCCTTAACCTTACAGGCATGCCTTAACTTTATAAATCGGCGGCACTTAGAAAGGGAGAGTTATATGACAATGCCCAGCGGGAAATGTTCCGCTTAGAATATTAAAGCTTATATCGCCCTTTCGTATCTTTATGAGAAAGTGTAGTAGTACTGCAGCAACGCACCACTTTCCTGGCTGTCTTATATAAGCGATCTTTACTAAAGTGACTGAATTATATAAATTTATTTTATATGCAAGGGCTTGTGTTCTATAATACACCATTTTAAGTTAACTACTCCTGAGTACTACAACAAGTATAAGATATTTCTTTCTATAAGCAATCCTCTAGTACAAGAAAGATAATGGACCCCTAGGACTAAAGGCCAAATACAGCGTACTAAGTAATGAAATAGCTAGTAGGTTAGATCTATACAAAGCCCTTTAAGTAAGAGAAGCGCATTTTTACTAAGTACTAAGGAATAATTTCCCATACCTAAGGTAAGGGAAGGATTAAATCTTCTTATAGGTAAAATTCATGCCCAAAGTGTCCTATACTACGTGCTTTATGGCTAGTTTTTTCATAATATAGCATCAAAGACTTATAGCTTCTTACTTGAGTAATTATAGAAAGGCTGTCCTTTGCGCAGGGCTTTAAAATATTTTATTACAAATACCTCATTAAGAATATAAAGCCATAAATTGCCATAAGTGCAAAGAATCTCATTTACACCTTATCAAGGAATATAGTACCCTCTCATTTTAAACAAGGTATTCCATAGTAAGCATAATTTATAGATAGCTACTTGCAGGGAGAGGTAATGCTGTAGCAAACCGTGTGATAATGGATGGTTAAGCCCCTTGCCCCTACTTATAAATAGAATTGTCGCCCCCCCCACTTTCCTTTATAGAAAGTATTCGCTTAATATCTTACCTTAAGTGTGCTACTAGATGAAAATATAAAATAAAAGGGGCATCTTCCTCGCAAAGAAGTTATTTTATAGGCATTTCACTAAGGCAGAAGGCAGTGTTAATTTACTACTCAAAGTTGTCGCATACTCAAGATTAGTTCTAACAAATGTAAGCTAGGATACTATGTAGAATTATTAAAATAAAGATAGATATGTTAAAGAGAGCCCTTTTCATTACACTTTACCCAGTTAAATACCAAACAAAGGCTACACCTGCTCTAGTAGAGCGCTATTTAATTTAAATAATTTCATTAAAATATCTACAGTCGAGTTATTTATACTAGGCTATGCTACAGGTCAGGGGTATACCTAAGCACATAGTTAGATAGCGCGAAGGGTCTCTTTAATTCTTTAATAAAGAGCAGCTTGTATTTATTAATATAGTGTTTTAAGATCATATAGCCCCAGAACTCCTTGACTTACGCCTAGCAGGTTTGTACTATTGCCTATAAAAAGTACCCCAATAATATTGCATATAATGAATAGCCTGGCTGCTTCTTTTGTGAGCCTTTACACCTTGATGCGCTTACTTATCTTTATTTGCCCAAATAAATACTTAAAATGTAATAGAAGCAAGAAGATATAGTACTGAGCATACGTAAGCCTTTCCTTGGCCTTTTATAGTTTTATAGGTGGTAGCCAGCGTTTCTAAAAAAATAGTAAAAATAGGGAGTAAGTAATATAATATTGAAGCCCTTGTGCTTTGAAAATAAAGTGACTCATACTTAACAGAGTTGTTGTTAAAAATATATGGGGTCTTCTTAGGCTCTTTCCATTTGTACACAATTGGTCTTGTACCAATAGTTATGCTTGCTGAATCTTAATATTATACCCATATTTATTATATTAGGTTAGGGCTTACCTTTACTAGGCTAAGGTGTCCTGTTAATACTGGTGCTTGGTGCAGTACTAATGGAATGCATAATTTTAAACCTATACATAATTTTATGAAACGGTTAAAGATACAGTGAAGAAGAATACACCCCACGGCTAGGTATTTTATATTTATAAAAGCTCACTTATCCTAGCTACGGGCAAATAGAGAATTATAATAATGGCCCTCTTATTCTTAATTATTCTTAATAAATACCATACCTGCGCTTTGAATAAAAGAGAATTCATTACTACAGCGCCCTTTCTGTGTAAATTATAGATGTTATTTTAGCTTTAAAAAAGAGTCTTGTGCTGGTAGCTTGCCTGACAAGTACCTGCCAATGCTAACTAAATAGAAATTTGAGCTCACTAATAGAGAAGTTATTTTCAAATATAAAAAGCCCTTACAGAGCCTGTGCTATTCACTTTTATATAACTTTTACTCGGACTACTTACTATGTCCCATTACGTATTAGATAGATAACTCGCGCTTAAGATAGATGCCATAATTACTTTTGCCTTAAGCTAGGGCTATGTACTGGGCGATTATATCCCTCATATTCTCCTTTGGTATTCTAGATTTTTTTCTATATTATAATTCTTTAAAATATTATTCCTGCAAAAGTATATAAAATGAAAAAATTATGTATCTATACTATAAAAGCCTGGGGTACTTTGATAAGTTAAACCTTGAAGATGTAAATTGATATTGCCTTGAATAACAATATTATTTTAAAGTGGTGTAGCGCGCGTACTACTAAATAGATATCTCCTTCCTCTTGGCGTTGTAATTAAATCGCTATCTTGCGGAGGGCTTGTTCTAGTAGGAGTTATTTATTTATTTATGCATTACTCATAGTGTTATGATACTGTGACTATAAAATTATATTGACTTATAACTTAATAGAATGCCCAAGCTAACAGTTTGTATTATAAGATTGCTCCGGAGCCCCTAATTTATGGGGTGTTATTACCTTATTATTTTAAATTTCATTTAAAAAGCAGGAAGAAAGTACTCTCCTTTAATTGCTAAAATAGAAAAATGTCATTGATTTGAGATATAGAATAAATATGAGATACACTCTGCTAACTACATCTACTAGAAAAGGCACCCATACATAATAAGTATTGCTTGTATATTTATATTCCCTCGGAACCTTTTGTTATATACGCGCAATAAATTAATAGGCAATACGCTTTGTGAATATTTAAAATGCCCTAGTATTGCTCTATCAGGTACTGTACTAATACTAATTGTGCTGGGGTGACCTTTAATAAACTATCGTAAGTGTGTACCTTTGCTGTATTTGAAGCCAAGTACTTGCTAGCATAACATAAACATAAAATGATGTTACTTTAAAGAGAAAGGAATGGTATAAATTATAAAGAGGTCTACTACTAGAAATATTGGGTAAATCATGTTCAGCGCTTACTATTATAAAGAATGCTGAAGTAACTCACTGCTTGTAAGAAGGGTTTTTGATCTCTTGTCTTGGCCTAGGTTATGTATGATAAATTCGATTATTATTTGTGTATAAACATAGTAAGCGCAAATTAGCCTTCTTCCTAAGGCCATTCATTCATAGCCAATATTTATACTTTACTAGTTGACTTCGCGTCGTTTAGAATGCTCTAGTTAGACTTATCTAAGGCGAATTGTTATATAACTATAAAGATTGCGTCGGAACTATTTGCCCTGTTGTATATATCATAGTTGTATATATCATAAAGAATTATAACTAGGCTTTTTGCATAGCCAAGCTCTTAGCCCTTTTTATTAAAGTAGGTGTATGCACGAAATTGTTCATTACCCTATTATTCTATTCTCTACTATGAGTGCCCACCCTTTATTGTGACCTAAATAGAACGCCTACATAGTCAGCAAGGCAGGAGAAAAAAATGCCCCTAAATTTGAAGCAAACCGAAGCTATTTCTTACACAACCAAGAATTATTTTATTTGTATGTCCTAGAGTTTTGGCCCCCGTTCATAAATAACTTTTGACGAACTATATTGGGCTATGTAACCATTAGCAAGATAAGCATAAATATATATATTTATCTGCGTATCTACGTGTTTGTTAAAGGAATAATTACTCGCTTATATTCACTTATATGCTAGCGGCTGTGCTTGAGTTATGGCTTAAATATGTCTAACTGGTATTCTTTCTTAAGATACAAGTATAATTAGGGCTTGCTCATCTTACCGGACTTAGATTAGCAGCTTATATCTTTATAGGCATGCTGAGTGCTAGGTTCTCCTTATATTTCTTGTTCAAGGTTTCACCTATATTATTTTATGCTCTATATACTACAAGCTGGAGTTATTATTAATAGAACATGGATACCTGACTTCGGACGCTTTTCCTAAATATTCTATGACTTTAAAACTATGACTTTAAAATATGTAACCTAACAAGTACATCAAGAGGTTATCTATACACGTAATTGTAAATGCTATAATTCATATTGGCGCAAAGACTGTTTTGTAAGCGGGAGGAACTTAAATGTATTGTTATACTTGGACTTTATTACTATGTAAATATACTGTAGTTATTGTCTCTATTTAAAGAATATGTTGTGTACTTATTATATATAGGCCATGACTATGATATAGCGGTGCTGCTGTGCCAGTACTCTCTTAAAAGCTATCTCTAAAACCCCATTTTACTTATATAAATTATATACCCGAGTGCTCCCAAGTATAAGATTTGGGCTTGTCCGAAAAGGCAGACATATCTCACGCATGTGGTATCACTATTGGCCTAAATTCTGCTGATTACTTAATGATCTCTAGTATGGGTGCTATTGACTTTGCGCATATAAAGGTACATACTTAAATAATATCTTTCAATCTCCAGCAAACACGCCAATTCTCTATCTATGCCTTATATGAAATGTCTACCTTAGGTCTTATATTTGAACTATATAGCATAGCCATTAAATTATAATTGCGCCTTCCCTTTGTATATGAGTATATGACAGCACTTTTAATATGGACAAGACTGTAACTATAATATTATAATAAAGGACTCATATTTACCCTAAAGCAAGCAGGTAAACACACTTACAGAAAGGACATAATCGTGTGTAAGCTATAGTTCCTAATAAGGGGTCTTTATAGTTCCATAGCTGCCTATTATTTGCGCCCCTCCCTAACATAGAAAGTTCCTTAACAGCTCTGGTAGCTGGGTATGTTACGCCTGTTCCTAAAGCTACGCCTTGCTTATAATATAGAAATGATTTGTTCTAAGGAAGGTACTTAATAATAAGAAAGTTGGTTATATTATACCCTTAGTGAGATCTGCTTATTCCTTAATAACACTACCTCAGGTCTTTATAAATGTTACTTAAAGGGAGTTAAGCTTACCAAAAATACTTCGTGCAAAATTATTGTGCTATCGTATTTCGCTGCCTCCGCCTTGTACCTTTCCTTTTAATATCCATATCTTACTTGCCTAGCTTGCGGAGAGCTAAATTAGAAAAGATTAGACGTAAGCCTTTTTGGGCCTACCCTTGCTCTTGATTAATCCCTTACTATAGGTAGTACGTCGATAGCGCCTTATACCCCATACTCAAGCTTTTACTTACTGCATTTTACATAAATGTTCCGGGCTATTTTAAAGTGGTTGCATTATGGCCCCTATATTTCCTCATACTCTGTCACGAATTGTACAGATTGCTTGGTGATATAAAACCTATTTGATTTTGTATAAGACGCTGATTACCTAGTATGACTTCGGGTTGGAAGGGCTCTTAGCATGCATAAATATATTTCAATATAAAGGAATACCTTTCTTACATAGGTGAGGGTGAGCTTTATTTTTTATATACTACGTTTTCTACTAAACTAATATAGTTGTATCCTTGTAGGTAAGTACCTGTTTTATACCACGCTCGGCCTGGCGTTAGAACCCCTCACTATAGGTTTAATTTGCTCTAATTAGTATGGCCAAGGGGGCTGCCCCCCCCCAATAATGCTCCGGTAGATGTACTTAAGATTTTACGCATGCGGCCGCCTTATTGATGTATTTTCTATAAGAGATCTCGCTTTTGCTATAGGCTTATTAACATACTCATACTGTGGTCAGACAAATTAGTTACTGGTTAATAAATAATTTCTAAATTAAACCCTCAAAATTACATGCTACCACCTAGTTTATACTCAGATGCTTGGGCTACTATAATATAATTATGCCATGCTCTTTATTCCAAGTGCTTGTACTCGGCCAGTAGTGTATACCTTGGGCGCGCTCTGCCTTTATGTCTTGGTTAATACATATTCCGTGTTCTACAAATTTTACCTTCTGCTATGCTCTTAATTAAAAATACTCTAACTATCTATCTGGGCCTTGAAATAGATATGCTACTATAGAAATAGAAAGTGCCATTTTATATGATAAATTAGATACTGAAAATGCTATGTTAAAGGGAAAGGTCTTTAACTTGCCGAGAAGTTTGTCCTAGTATGGATTTTAGGGTCCTCCTTTTGTATTGAAGTTATTCTATTTATTATAAGCGCCTATTACTTCCTTAGTAGAGAGCATATAGCCTCGACTAATTTACAGTCATGCCTGAATATATAATAGTGCAGCGTTAAAAAGTGTTAAAAAGTAAGCATACCTAGCACACCTTATAAAGCACTTAAACGTAATTATATAATGCAAGGCTTGCACATAGAAGATTGCTTTAGTTATTGCCCACAAGCAAATCGGCTGTTATAGTTCCTGCGCCAGAAAACATGACCTTTTCTTAGTGATATTAGTTATAATAGATATGCGTACATGGCATTGCCTAAGCCCCAAAGTCTAACTTATTTAATAGTACCCTTCTTTTCTTATTTAGTTTAGTAAAATTTAGTAAAATTAGAGAATTATGATCACGTGGAAAGAATAACGGAAGGGGTATTTTATTAGTTTTTATTAGTATAGAATTTCTTAAAAGTAGCAAGTGCATGAAGTCATTCGCAAGTGGTTGGTACCGCAATCTTTTAGAAAAAAGATTGTAATATATTACTTCCCCATACTTACGGAATATGATATATAATTAAACTGCCCCTTAGGTTAGGAAATAGCTCTGGCTTTTAACTGTTATATAAGAAATGAAGTAACTTACGGCCTTAGGCAAGAGCCTGGTTTAATGCCCATATATTCGTGCAATTGCTCTAGTGTACCTCTTATAACTATTGATGATTCCTTTTATACTATACCTGTTATAGGCCCATTACTAGTTAACTATTTAGGGCTGCTTGTATGCACACCTATACTATTTATATAATTTGATGTTCTCATAATAGAGCGATTAAAGTACTACGCGTGCTATACTTGTATGTTAGACTGCTCCTATAAAAAAATACAAAATATCAAGGACAGCTATTATTTATGGAAAGGGAAAAATAAGGCACTCTCTAGGCAGACTTAAGTTTTTTCAATAAAGAATGTTGCAAAGGAAAGCGCGGTACTCTGGTTACTTATATGACCAGATTAAATAGGTAAGTAATTTTTGTAGAGATAGCTAGATTTAAGGCAATAGCTTTGGTTAATTAATAGTTCAATATAGAGCTCTATACTAAGCATGTTAGCACACGCAAGTCTTGTCAAATTAGTACCTTTCCTGTCTTTATAAATGGGGTATAACCTAGGAATGCAGCTCTTTTTTTATAGTATTTTTTGTATTAGGCACATACTTAATTATAGCGTAATAAGTACCTGCCAATATAGCTTACTGACTTAAGTTACCTTTTCCCTTCCTCGTCTAGTAGACTGCCCCTTTGTATATTAAGTTTACTTTGCCCCAAGAAAATAAATACTTAACTCTAGTAGAAAAAGAAGTAGAATTTCTAGCAAAAGGGCTATAACAATACAGAATAGGCTTTAAGTGCACTTAAAATGTTTCGCGAGGGTACCCGCAATTTATAAAGGAGCTTTTGTAAGGTACAACTTAGCGCTTTATATAGCCCCGTTTTTAATGTATAGTCGCGGCAATTAGAGACATAAAGAATAAGTATTACTGCTAGTATCTATGAAAACTCTTACTTTGCATAATGGCAAAAGGAAATGCCCCTTATATTTCCAATAGTGTAGCTTGCGTTAACTCGTAAAGTAGTGCGAGCGTTTCCTTCATATAAGATTAAAGCTATAAGCCTTTCGCACTAGTTATGTTTCTTTGATAGTATAGTTAATTGCTTGTATTATTTCTTATTTACTATCAGAGTTAGAGTTGCACATAGATTCTCCCTTAGTCCTGCCTTAATTTAGTCTTAGTTTATCAGTGATTAATCTTGAAGTGGTAAGTTTGGTCCAATATTTTTGCCTTATTACTATAGTTATACTATAGTTATGTCGAAAAATAGAGCTCTCGGCAATTACAAATTATAATTAAGCTTTTCTACTTTTTCTAAAAGCATGTCACTAGAGTACTGGCTTATCTCAATACATTTTTCACAGTTAACTAATAGATTTCTGTATTATGCGCTTAGGGTTTAATTTATTAAGTAATATATTAATTATTAATAATTTTTGCATCCTGTCTCTTTCTTATTAGCTAACAGGCTTTTTCCAAAGATAAAGATGTAGCAGGAAATGGGGTAAGAAATATAGTGGAGCGCCCTTTATAGTATCCTACTTACTTTAATGATTATGTCTTAAAAAGATAGGGGTCAATATGCAAAGTTAGAAAAGTATAAGTACGTTAAAACGCACCCCCTCAAGTTATATTAAGTTAAGACAGTAAACAAGTTTAATTAAGCAAGCATTAGCCTATGCCCCTTACTTTGGTCAGTTAAGCACATTGAGTATAAAGAGTTCTCCTATACTATTTTGAGCTAGCTTTAGAATACTTTGGGTTATCTCAGAACTTAGTGGTTGTTGTAGTTAAATTTAAAGGAGACATAATGATGCGCTTTATATTACCCTTTTCCCCTTTAATAATTGTTTTTCCAAAATATTACACAGACCAGGTGTTATAAAAAGACGAATATTTATAGGCAAGAACTTTTGTACACTTTATGAGGACTTATTAAGCCTTGATAAGAGCGTGTTAGAAAGGAAGTTTTTCATAGCTAAGTTACAGCAATATCGTGTGTTGAGCTGATTACTTGCATGGGTGCCCTTTATAATATACTAGGAAGAATTGCTTAATTATAGAGAGTAACTCGAAGAGGCATTTTTCTAAAAATATGGCATCTGTAGCGGAAAAATAGGGTGTTGTAATGACTGCTCGTCTAGTAGGGCGCGCAGTTTACAGCCTTACTTACTTAATAATTTGCGCTTTTAAGAATGTGATAGGTTATGTACTGCCCATTTATAGAGCCTATAATGAGAGAGCCCTTAGTTTACTTGAAAGTTCCTTTATGAATACTTCCGAGTTTATTTACACAAATAGACAAGAACCTAAGAATGCGTCCACTTCCTCCTGCGAGCTACCATTATAGCTGAAGTAACTAATTTATGTGTTTTCTCTACTAAGAGCTAAATCCTGTAGCTAATAACCTTCTTTCCCCAACGTGCCAGTTAAGTGTCTTATAATTGAAGGGGTCTATTTTCCGGGGAGTCGTGGGCTGCTCCAAGAAAGCACGCAGTATTCAAAAAGTACCAACGGGTCAGAAGAGGCCGCAGAATCCTTAAGGTAGAAGGTAGCCGATCGGCGAGCCCAGGGATTCCCAATAGGTGCTTACTTAAGTAGATGGTCGGGGTTCCTGGTATCATGCTCTAAAATACTCCCCCCGCCCCAGTATTAGGCAATTTCTAGTATCATGTTACTGCTTTCGACTTGTGATTCGTAGATCTATACTTCCGCGATTCCAAACTGAGCCGTAGACCCTGGCCAGCGTTACTCGGTTGGCTTTACCTGTGCTATCGTTTCCTATATGAGGTGACTCCGACCTTAAGATACAAGTATAATTAGGGCTTGCTCATCTTACCGGACTTAGATTAGCAGCT
>JAYMST010000003.1:0-59178 GCA_036897805.1 Plantago tenuiflora | reverse complement strand
AATCTGTTATACTCAATGGGTGTTACGCATTTTCTTTTAACCTAAAAATGTATACTACTGGCTGCATCCAAAAGAAAGGGAATGCCAAAACTAACTGCATGCCTAACTATGTAACCATATAGAAAACTAGGCTTTCACCAAGGCTTAATGGCGTACTCCGCTATTTATTGGGTTTATTCAAACAAAAGGCCGTAGCCTATTCTCTTAAGTAAATTAGACTTTGTTACTTTCGCATATACGTGGCAGGCACTACTTTTCAGAAAATAACAGGTCCTTTACTAGTAAAATAGCACCCCCTGCTTAGTTTTCGCTATAGGTGAGTAGTAGATTTCTTGATTGTCCTCTAAGGGAAATAAATTGAGTAGGTTTTGCATATATGTAATGTAGCATCAAATTTCAATAAATAGGCCCTAAAAATAGGTCTCTCAGAATAGAAATCAAAGTTTGCTAGTAGCTACCTTACGAAAATGACAAACGTTACTTTAATAGATGCAAAGTTTTCTCTACTAAGCTAGGTAAGGAATTACTCTAATAAACTATAGGCCTGCTCCAGTATTACGTCTTAGAGACGATACGCGCTAACTTACAAGACCTTTACCAGAAGCTTAAGATGTAGTACTTCTCTGACTAAATGCAAGTATTTAAATTTGGCTTAAATTTAATTTATATAAATATAAAAGAGCACCTACAACAGTCTTTATTTAAAGAGCATTATTTAACTCTAGGAGGTTTCCCTATAAAAGTTCCGTGAAAAACCAAGTATTACAGACAAGACAGGCGGATCTTATAGGGTCCTTAAGAGACAGCTTTATTAACTCTCTAATCTTTTGCTCTCAAGCCTAAGTATGTAACTAGAAGGAAGAATTAATTACTATCTAGACTAGACATTTTTTATAGGTTAAATCTCTAAAGAATTGTAGGGTAATCAAAGAGAGTTGAGACACGCCCCCATATCTTACTTAATAGTTTCTGGTAATAGTTTGCGAAAGCTAAAAATGTATTTATTCAAATTTAGTGCGAGGGGGGTATCCCGGGGCCATGTTTGTGTAGCTAGGATTTACTTAAATTCAACAAATAGGAAATCCACAAAAGGATAGTTCTAAACTAGTGCTTAAAGGCCTTAACTTAAATTCTGCGGATTCGTAGGTGTAAAGCTTCAGTACCCGCCCCTTTTCTTTTCGGAGTTCTTATTTTTAATTCCTCTTGCCAGTGTAGCTAGTTATGACCAAGGTAACTGTTTATAAAATTATATTATAACTATGTTAATTATAAGTATACAGCTCCTTTCTAGTCTTATATTAAATAAAACTATATGCACACTACTCAGTGGTATAGGCCATAACTTATAGAGGTTAGTGGTATTAATTATCCTCAACTATGAGGGACCTCTAGATCTAGATATAAGTTACAATTTATACCTTCGCTAGGAATGAGAGACCTATTTTATACTTTATTAAGGGCAGTAAATACCTATTTATAACCATATTCATAAGGCGAAGAATTCCTATTAATTAAATATTAAATGATAAAACAAGTAATCACACGTGCGGGTAAATAAGTATGCATTTGATTAAACAAATCTAGTAATATAGCTCCCCTCTAAGCACGCTTGTATTATTTTGGGTAATGGTACTCTATAAGAGTATACTCTGGTTAAGGAATCTCTACGTCTTAATACTATAAATTAGGAATATAATATATTCGGGAGTTGCCCATTCTTTAATTACCGCTCAAAGACTCTTTATAATTAAATTATTCTTGCGCGTACATTTTATATGGTGATGCCTTTGCTATACGAGCCCTTCGACTGAAAATGCCCCCTAAAGAAGTAGCTCAGATTCTAAACTAAACTTATTTTTTTATATAATGTACTCCTACGAAGTCAGGTATACGCCCCATATTAGTAAAGCATACAGAAGAAAGGTAAAAGCAAGAGAGCAGGCTATAAGTGCCCCTATTTATTTTTCTTTAAGTTACTTGATCATTACTTGAAATTGAATATAGTTTTTAAATAAGTATATATTATAATTATAAATAACAGCAACTTGCCCCTTATTTACTAGACAATTTGGTATAGTAATAATTAATGTCCCGCGCACTTACTTGCTAGAAATACAAAAGCAAAATGTAGAAAAATGCCCGGCCTATTTGTTAAGCACCGGTTTTGCTACATAATAATTAGCTCTTATTTGGCCCCAAATATCTATACTAGTTACGGATAATAAATCTACCCGCACACTGCTCTAAGCAAGGTGCCTTAAATATTACTTTAAGTTAGTACCTACTTTGCAAAAATAAGACACACTAAATATAGAAGGTAAGTAACTGTTATCACTTACAGAGCCTCCTTGACAAAGGTATGTATGCGCACATTTAGAGAATAGTATAAGAAATGCTTGGTCCACAAGAATATTATATAGAAATATAGTACAGGACTTGTTGCCTAAAAATTTTTTTATTACTTTTTTTAGAGAACTTGGCGGGATGCTAAAAGAAGAATACCCCACTAGAGATGTAGTTTTGTATTGAATAGTTTCTTAGGATAACTGCTATATTTAAGAAGCGCAAGAACTTATCCATAACCCCAAAGTATGTGTCTACTCTATTGCCCTACAAGTCTAAAGGAAAGTTATTAATTAGCTATAACTAGTAAAAAGCAAGGAATTGAGGCATTCTCCTAATAGATATATCTTGTACTAGTAGTAGCAAGAGAAAACAACGGCCCTATTTCTATGTACAAAGAATTTAATTAATACTAGGGCATACAACTTTATGCTCTCACTAATTAAAATATTTACCTAAAGGTCCAACATACTTAGAGAGAATAAAAAGGATTGTACTCTTAACTTACTCGTAGGCAACTCCTACCTTATTCAATTAAACTTTTCTATCTATTAAATTAAATATGAATCTTTTCTTTATAAATCTACATATAAACGCTTCTTTAGGTAGTGTAATACTTAGGTAGTATAATATTGATCAATTTACTTTAGGTATTCCGCAAAGTATATGCCTTCCCTTTAAATTATAAATAAAGTAATAGCTCCTAGTAGCTCCAATAAGCCTAGTTATTGATCAAGTAAACCTTACTTTTTTACTATTTATGAAGTACAAGACATTTTATATTTTATTAGCGCCAACCGTGGATTGTTCAACTATAATTATTAATATCTGCAGTAGATAAAAAGTGTTTAGTAAGAGAGGTGCCTTAAAGCAATGTACTTTTTAATATTTAAGTTCACGTAATTTCTAGCCTCACCCACCGCAGTGAGAGTGAGGTAGACTTTTGTCCTAAGACATGCTATAAAATCACCTAAGTTGTATGAGTTACTAATTCTGTAGTATGTATTAGTTTATAGTAGTATAGCATTAATCACGCGTGTTTTCCAGATATGTCTTACCCTTTCACTTTAATAAATAGATAGAGTTTACTCTTTTCCAAATGGCTTAGCTAGACTGGCAGGGATATTTTTATTAAGTTAAGCATATTGTACCAGACGTATTTCGCATTCGCATAATAGATAAATAAAAGGTTGCTTATAGTTCTTCATAGCCTAGCTTTTCTTTAACGAAGTGCGTAACGTGGGTAAACTAGAAATATATTTATAAGAGAAAGTTCTCTCCTTTTCTTAGGGCTTTAATTAATTATTCCGCAGCACGTTACTAGCTACTTTATATTTACTAGAGTTAGCTCCTTGCCAGGCCTATAAAAAAAATAACTATCATTTGAAGAGCTTGATTATGCCTAATTTGTTTTGTACATACAAAACAAAATAGTGAGTTATTCTTTTTATACCTCCTTCCTATAATAAATTTTTTATAAATTCCTTTTCCGTAGTGCTTACTGCAAGAGAAAAGCAGCATAGTATTACTTACCTAGTTAATAGATCCTTAGAGATAGGTGCCCATACAAAATACTTTTATACAATTATTCGCTATTTATCCTTAGGTAAGATAACTGCACAGGGTATTTAAGGGGTTACTCGGTCATGAACTATGCTCTAAAGAGGCTGCGCACTCTGACTTCTTCTTTATTAACTTGCCAACTTTTACAATAGAACTATGTACTGATCTTAGCTTAGATGTCTTGGTTAGAATAGGACCTATTAGTAGTGGCTGTGTAGTACAGTATGCAAAAGGTTAACTCATGGATATTTTAAGTGCTGGCCCTTGCTGCCCTTTTTCCTTACATACTTGAAAAATAGAAGCTTTATCATGTATAGAGAGAATAAGTACACCTTTGTTATAGTTAAGAATAAAGGATATTAATTAACAAGAGTAGGCAATAAACCCAATCATAGAGTTAGGTACTAGCCCTTTAGATAAGTCCTTAATAATAAAGGCTAGCAATAGTGAACTCGGCAGGTACTCTTATAATTCTTTTTCCTCTCCTTTATTGCCTATAAAAACATGTACTTTTAGTAGCTATTCTTAGAGCACATAACCAAGAAGATTTCATACAGGACAAATACCTAGCAGTATATTCTAATTATAATTAAGCAAGTATTCCAAAGGTGTAACTCTTATCAAGGTGTTATATATAAAGGGAAGTGCACTCTCTTCTTTTTCTACTAGCCAAGCATATAAATATAATATTAAACTCTCTCTGCTTCTATAAACACAAGCGCAGTACTTGTACGCGTCTATTTACTATACTAAAAGATAGTCCTTCTTAATAAAGGAGTTCTTTGTAGAAGGCAGTAGGCGTAGGATTTCTTCTTACCACCTCTGCAAATAATGTATTTTGTATAGTTAAGTTAGGTGTGCCTGGTGTGTTACTGCAAGTTTCGTGTTTTAATAAATTCTTAATTATTCCACTATTCCTTCTTCCTTTAGTATAGGGTAGCTTCGCGTACAAAGCCTAAGAGCGTGTTATTATTTTAAAGAATTACCCCTAAAGTTAACCCAGTATGAAGTAAGTAATATATTTAATGTACTTGTTACTATACTAATAGGGTGTATATACTGATGTATGACTACAATAAATAAGTTATCCTAAATAAAGTAAAGTACGTGGGCTCTATTATCAAACTATAATGCATCAAGCAAGAAGAGCGCGGCCCTTGATTATGCTATGCTTAAGATTATGCTTAAGAGTAAGATCGTTTAAATATGAAAAGTATAATAGGTACTACTGCAGAAGTACTCGCGGGCTTGAACGTAGTAGGGCAAGTACAAGGCACCCTATTTCTTTATTAAGTTACTAAGCAAGGGATATTATTTCTCGCACAGCTTAACACAATACCAGGGGTTTCTTATAGAATTAGCACTACTATAAACCGGGCCTTGTCACAGATCATTTAATATTACAAGTCTATAAAGAAATATAGAGCATTTATAGTCCCCTTTATAGTGCAACCGAAGCGTATTATTAATGACTTATTAATACAAAATAAAGTATTTTAAACAGCCCAAGTTACCTTTGTTATTTGGGGCAAGATTAATTTATAAGCGAAGGTCCTGGGAAAGTATACTTGCCGCAATTAATAAATAAAATTAAAGCTGTGTTATCTAATAGGAGACTTTACCTAAGTGAGCAGCTGTAGAAACCCTTTAAGAAATGTTTTATTTTTTATCTTTTTTATACCTGCATTTGTTAGCAAAAGTCTTTTTTATAAATGATTTATTACTAAGGGGCGCCCTTTCTACTTTCTATGCGTTACTCAAAAACTGCGGGGTCTATAAATAGGAGTGTCTTGTATGTACGCCTTAACTTAAATAGTTCAGAGTTTAATATATTACTAAACTATACTTAAAAAAAATTTGCACATATAAAATTCTCCTTCCTTCAATTACTGGTACTCCCCTACGTACAAATAAAGCAGTGCGCAGTTATATAGGATACTCTAATTCTCCTTTCTTAAAATATTCCAAGATACCCTTCTAAAGCTATAAATATTTATCTAGGTAAGCCAGGCCAATTTAATTATAATAAAAGCTATGACATATCAATACCAGTGTATTAACATAAATTGCCCTTTGTTTAGGTTTAGTCTTAAATGATATTCCAAGCTATCCTCTATAGTGCAAGGCTAGCTATTAGCAAATAAGGTATTAGCAAATATAGCCCACCCTTTTTATTATAGCAACACGCCCTCAAATAGATACTTGATAAAGAACTAAGCTATGATTTAATATTTGCCTTCTTGTCAAATGCAAGCTCTGCTATATATAGTTAAAACATTTAATTAAAATTATTTACCTGCCCTAGAAAGTCTAACTAAAAGAGCAGTCGTTTTAAACCTGCCACAAGGTTAAGCCACATTAATCTTGATAGCTGTTAGTTTTGGGTATATGGTGTGTTAAACTATATAATATAGCATGCTGTTAATAGTAAACGTCCTTTGGCATCTCTAGTTCTTTTATAATAAATAGAAGGAC
Organism: Plantago tenuiflora; assembly: GCA_036897805.1. Classification (NCBI taxonomy): domain Eukaryota; kingdom Viridiplantae; phylum Streptophyta; class Magnoliopsida; order Lamiales; family Plantaginaceae; genus Plantago; species Plantago tenuiflora. The sequence goes on along the minus strand of JAYMST010000003.1, from coordinate 52,797 downwards.
AACTTTATTTTATATTTAACAAGATGTAACTATGAGGTATTTTGGTACTATAGCCGTGCTCTCCTATAATTTTAGTAGTCTTAGTAGAGTTTCTTAAAGCCCCTTTTTATAAATTCTTTAATTATAAAATGAGCGTGGTATTTAGATAACTTTACATTTCCGAGCGGGTACTTGGGTATGCTTCTAGTCTAGTTTTTTTATTTACTTTACTAGCGCAAGGTTTTCTTCTAGTAGAGCATTTTAAATTCTTTGTGTAATAACTTTAAACCTATGCCTAGTCGACGTAATATAATTATATAAACCAATGTAGAGTACTTTGTCGCTAGCAGATGTTACTGGTCAAAACTATATACTGAGCATGCTTTTAGGGATTCTTTAAAGAGCAGAAGACGGCGCTAGGGGCGTCGCAGGTACCTCCCAACCTGACCTAATAGACCTACTATATTTTATATTTAAGTGCGCGCTATTTTCTAAGCGTAACTAGATATTTAATTATTTTCTATTTTGGCTTTAGCTTATACTAGTACGCGCCCACAAGAATAACTTCTTTATTTGTCGAGATATTGCAGATACTCCCCGAGGGGCTTACCTGTGCTAATACAGTGTACTAACCCTTTCCCTCTATATTTTGCAGATTTTTTTATTTTATACAATAATTAGGACATACCTCTTAATAACTTCTCGTCGTCACTATTCTACTATGTACTTTCCTTAAACTCTCTGGAAATAACTTGAGTAAACTGAAAGGAGTACATTGACTAGTATATCGTGGCGAGTTGTTATCTTAAAGCCCAGAACTCGTACTAACTTATCTTATTAATGGGGCATAATATAGCCACAAATAAACTCTAGCATCACAGCATCTTAACTTAAGGTACCTACCAGCGCTCCCCTTTCTTTGTATTTGGTAAGTGTATAGAAAACTAATTCTTAGATCTTTTTTAGCTACTACTAAATTAAATCTTTGCTTGAGAATTTACCCCAAAAAGGGATAATAAGAGAGGTACCGGCATTTCTGGCATGCTTAAGACTTGTACCATATAGCGCCATATTATAGTACATTTTTCTCGTCCTATAATTATAAGCACTCCTCTACGTCGAATTATTTAAAAGCACCCTTACCTTTACAAAATATGCAGCTTGCACGTGCCTTTGCGAGAAATATACCAGGTATTTTTACGTAAAATAAAGATTATAAAGCTGTAAATTTAAGCATAATTAATAATTAAATTACTAGGGTACATATAAATTCTCAAGCTGTAGCATAGTCTATGAAGTATTTAATAAAACTAAAGGTATTTACCCCAAAATAAAGGATCTATGTCTACTAATCCTCTTGAAATTTTATAAAGCTCTCCTATTATTAATTACTGGCCTATAGTAAATGCCTCTAGGGATATGCTAATAGATCCTTGTGTATGATGTGTATGAGGATTTCCTACAAATTTAATTTAAAGACATTTCTTGAGCATAAATCATAAATATAGGCTTTGAGATGCCTTCTTGCACCCATAAGTAGTTACATAATTTTAGCCTTACTTAATAAATACTATTTAGGTATTACCAAACGGACTAAACGGTTGATAAATAAATAAAGCATTGATTCTATAACACGCCCTAAAGCGGATACACTTAGGCACTCCCTGAGAGCAGACATCCTTGAGTATAAATTCTAGCTATAAGATTAATCTATGTATATTTATTTTTAAGTAAAGTCCTCGAGTCCCGGCAGCTATTTTATGCTTTTATCACGCCTTTATCTATCCTATCATAAAGGTCTATAAGCCGAATAGTTCCATATAATCTTGTAGTTATAAGTTGTTTCTTTATATATAGAAGTGAATTAATCCATTGTTAGCTCTGATTAATACATTAATGTAGATAAATGAGGGACCACTCCTGAAAGGCCCAAAGTCTTTATCAGTTAGATATATTCCAAGAAAAGTACAGTACACTCACTTAAGATATAATTAAGTCACGTAACACTCTTCGTACATAGGGATATTATAAAGGGGCTAAGTAGCACTCTTATATGTTTAGTTTTATGTTCTCAGAGCAAACAAAAGAAGTTTTATCAAAGACAAAGAGAAAAATAAACAAGTGCAGGTTAAAGTATTCCTAAGAATGCCGTAAGAAGATAGCAGAGTTTTTATAATTTTTATAAATAATTATGCAACAATATTCTCCTATCTTAGGTAAACCTAAACAACACATAACATAATATAAACTGTTCCAATATATAAAAACCTGATATTAACGCGCGCTACTTTATGAGCAAGAAGACTGGCAGATTTTATTTCCCTTAATTTCCAGTAATAATAAAACATATAACTTTCCTAAATTTTATAACTAGTGTAAGTATTGTCTTACATAAAAAAGGGCTCGTAGGGTTGTTTTTCTATTACTATCCTCTTAAAAATATGCGGCAAGTTATAGAACAAGAGTTTAGTTTTGTCTTTGAGTAAAGGCTTTGTGTATTTGGAAATAGGTTGTAAATCTTCCTGTTAGTTCTCTCAGGCAAGTAACTCAGGTAGACTTTGAAGGTTTTCATAAAATTTTTATTTAACAAAAACATACATTCTCTAGCCTTGGCGCTCCCCTATTGGGTGCTCTTTTCACGCAGTTTCTCTTAATACTTAATAAATAATATGCCCCCTTTTACTTTGTTTCTAGACATGTCCTTTTATCAAAAATATATGCTTTCATTTATTTGAAAAGGCTCTTTTATATGCTGAACTGTTCCCTCTAATTAAGACCTTTCCTGGCAGAGTTTAGTAATTAAATGGCTTGAGCTTAAATAACATAGTATTATAGGTGCCTTCTGTATGAGGAAGAAAGTCATTCCATATATTTGTCAATATAGCTCTAAGGCAGGCAGTGTCCCCCTTAAGATCTTTTTCTCCTTGCTTTTATTTTTATATTTTTATAGTCACATAGTTTAGTACTTTTGATCTAAAGAAAAAATATAAAACTAGGGCCAGGAGCATTTCTTGAATTACCCTATAATATTTCTATAGAAGCACACAACTTTAAGTAATTTAAAAAGGAAGGAGGGCATAAGCATAAAAAATCACTATCTAATATAATTAGTACCAGTACCTGAGATTTAAAGAAGGGCAGCTTTAAATAGCTTCTAAATAGCTATAGTCCGCAAGGCAATAAGCCTTTCATTATGAGTAATTTATAATCCCGTAACTATGCCTAGTGTGCTTGGGCCATCCCAACCTTTCTATATCATATCAGGACCTATTAAGCCTTTTTGTCTTTAAGTAAAGCCCAAATATTTATTAAAGGCATATCTTAAATTTTATATTCCCCCTAGACCAAGAAGACAGAGTATAGAGTATATAGAGCCCGTTGCATTTTAATTTACCTAACAATTCCTTTTCTAGCGGAGCAGCTACGTACCAACACAGCCTTTAGAATCTTTTATAATATAATCTTGGGCTAGACTTTAGTATCATACCTGGGCACGTTGGAGTATACGCTATTGTTGTGCCCTTGTCAAAAGCACTTGCGATAAATGGAGCATACTAATACTATAAATATAGGGGGACTTACTTTGCATGATATAAAATATAATTGTTTGGCAATAATTCAAGCTATGTAGTAGGAAATATAGTTTGTCGCCCGAGACCAAGCATTAAGAAAGCCCTACATAAAAGATATAATAACATAAAGCAGCCTTATTTTATTAATAACAGCTTAGATTTAGATATTTGCGGTAAAGGCAGACTCAATTATATATTATTATATATCAGATATCAGAATATTGTATAATATAACAAGATAATAAAGTAATAAAAAAACAATTTCATGCTTAACTTATATTTACTAGAAGAGGAGTATTTGCTTTAGCAAGAGCACTTGTATCTCCAAGGCATAATATATATATTTTTTATTAAAGTATTAAGTTAGAACAAAAAGTATAAGTTAGAACAAAGTGGTAAAGTATAGTATCTCTAGCCCAATGAACGAAAAAGGGTGTGGCGCTATAAAAGCCCTCTTATAAATAAAGTCGGTGTTAGGGTAAAAAAAGCCAAGCAGTGCGTGATATCTTTTTAATTATTTATTTTTATTTTGGGCACCCCTACGCAAAATTTTTAAAAGACACATTTAGAGTGCGCTTGTACCCTTTAGCTATATCTATCTCTAAGAAAAGTTATATAACAAGGACTGCTTAAGATAGAATAAAGAGTTAGTTTTAGTAAAAAGAGAACCGCGCCTAGCACTCGGTTTGTTTAACACTATAACTAGGCAATTATAAAATGTGTAAGGTGCACTATTTAACTGGTCATAGCTTCTTTAGAGATAGGTGCTTTCGTCGTGCTTTTAACGACTAGAATTATATTTTAACATAGTAGCTTTTCTAAATTCTAAATAAGTAAGTATCATTCTGTACTTTTAGAAGTAGCATGGCCCTATAAATACTTGAACGAGACCTTACTTTAAGTGTACTCTGTAGTTAGTACCTTAACCCCCTAGCCCTCGCGAGAAATATTATGTGTATGTGGCTCACCCTTGTGTCAGCTTCCCGAATAAATACCTTTCTACTATGTTTGCTTAATAAATACTTAGGGCATTTTGTTAGCTTGTTACACCTTCTGCAATAACCTCTCTTCTTAATGAAACTGCTGGGCACGAAGGAGTACTCTATATTAAGGACGATATACTAATTATAATTTACCTGTACAAAATATTAAGGCGGGACTAAACAAGCACTTACGAAGTCATAGATAATTCTATTCCATTACTAATAAAGTAAATAATAAATTCTTTCTCTTTCTAAGGTATAAGAAGTATTTTTCTAACACAAGCACAAGGCGTAATAAACTTTATCTAATTATTTAGCGTAGCAGGCCCTATAACTATAGCCCTGAAGAAAGCAGGAATTCCATCTTTATAACAAGGACAGCTAACATAGAAAGACGGGTGCGCTTATACCTGGTATTTATAATAAATTTAGGAGACTAGCCTATAATTTACCACATGTTTCATTAATAATCCTGTATCTATTAATAAGACAAGTATTGTTGCCAGTACTGCACTGTATCATAGGCGATAAAAGCTCTGCGTAGCCCCTTGCTTCTTCATAAATCTTTGCTTACATATAAAGGAATCCCAAACTCTAACTTGGAAATACATCGTGAGTACACCTAGGCTCTTGACTTGATATAAAATATAGGTCTTTATAGAGGAGTTTCTATAAGGTAAATGTCTAGATCAAGTCATACTTTATTAGGTTTATCTAGAAGAAAAGAAGCCCACCAGATTCATGTTAAGTATGGAGGTTAGAGGAAGACTCTTGGGCTTAGAAAGTTTAAATTAGAGTACCTATATAAGTAATACGGGGACTTTTAAATCAAAGCACAATTTGTTTCTTATATGTTAGCTAGTTTTTGACAATTAATTATTATAAAAAGACCTTTATAACTAGGAGCGCACTCGGGATGGGTGCTTGGACTACTTCGAGCGCAAATAAGAAGATGAGGTAATCTATAGTTAACGCACTCACACGCACTAGGTCTTTACTAAACTACACTGCCGTGCTCAGATTTCTTAAGGATATAATTAATAACAACGCTTCGGCGCTAACACTATGCAAGGGGAAGTTTCTAGAAAAGCTTGTAGAAAATTAATACCTAGCTATGCTTAGCATAATGTTACGTAAATAGTTAGTAGATATAACTTAAGGTGAAGTAAAGGGAGTATGCTCTCCTTAACGGTCCTTTGCCCCGAATCATTTAGTACATAAAAGGATTTAATTATTATGAGTTATTCACAGTTGTCTTTGCGCGTACCCTAACTAAATAATAAGCCAACCGCTAAGAGGGTAGTGCTACTTGCTTTGCCTATAAAAGTCTACGCTAAATAATTTATAGCTACCTTTCCTATAATGTATAAGCCTTGATTTTGAAAGGGAATAATAATAATATAAGTATGCCCTCTTCTTATAATTATAATTGAATAGAAATAGTTAGCAAAACTGCTGGACAGCAAATAGGTTTTATTAAAACAAACAGCCCTGTTAGACACGCAACAAATATTTTGTAAGGCAACTAACACAGAATCCATTATGGTAACTTAGTGATACTAAAGTTAAGTAAAGAATACATTAGAGCTTTTTACTAAAGGATTAGATACTTCATTACTATAAAATGCAAGAGTGCTAGGAAATATAACATAGAAAGGGTACTTCCACTTTAATAAATTTAATAAAAAGCTTTTAGTACAAGAGTTTCCTCTAATGAAAGCAAGGGGGGTACAGCTTTTATGCCAAGTACTTCTCTTTTACGATGCTACATAGCCACTTATTGGCAATAATACAAATTCCCTTTTAAATTACCTGGACAAGTGACAGAGCTATAGAAGAAGTGTGTTATCGTCTATTTATGGTTATCTTCATTACATGCTTTCAAAAGGAGTATTTTCTTGCTTTCTTGTACTCTATCAATAGCTAACGACCAATATTTTCCTGCAAGGTCGTGCACTCACTTTAAAGCTAATATACATAGGGCAGTTCTATTTAAATTCTTCCACTGCCTCTACAACTTTTACTAGTCTATATAACGGTAAAACGCTTCTAATGACGTTTTGTAAGTATAAAGCTGGTGCAGTTACTGACCCCACTAGTAAAAGGACTATATCTATATTATAACTAGAATAGTAAGAAACCCTTAAAGGTATAAAGAAAAGATTAGTTAAACCTTATTTTATTTACTCCGTACACTTTGGCATTGTTAAATAGCGGGTATTCTCCTTGTGATAAAAAACTAAGTAATAAATAGCTTTTCTTATCTAGGTAATACTCTCTATTTAAAAGAGCAATAACATAAAATTATGGTTGCCCTTTTACTTTTAATAAATAATAAAATTAATAAATAATAAAAGTTCTGCTGGTCTTGCTATTTCCTAATTGTAGTATAGTATATTATTCATTTTTCGTTATGGATACTAGAGTAAAGGGAACAAGTATACTCTCTTATCTGTCTTGACACGTGCCCGCACCGGTAAAGCCACATATTTATCTAGGTATTTCTAGTACAGGCCTATAACTGAAAGGCATCCACCAGTATTAAGGGGGGGGGGAAGAAAAGTGTGCACTAGCAGCTTAGTTGGAGGAAATATCTCTTTATATAGAAAAGCAACAACACCTACTTTAGGCTTATAGAATAACGAGAGGGCTTATCTCCCCGACGCCTTTCAATGCTTATAATTCATTTAAATTTTTGTGCATGGGGATAATTGCTCTTGTACAACGAGGATATATATATATATATATATATTAATTAATAGTACAACTTAGCATACTTAGGTTTATGTTATTATGTCTTATAATTAATATCTATATGATTATGATAAAGGACTCGTAAAAAAAAATACTTCCTTTTGTGTACAACTTTAGAATTAGAAAGAAGATTATCAACTACACCTGAGCTGCGCGCCTAGCAAATACTCACAGCTAAAAGGTAAAGGTCATGTCTTAAGAATGAAGCAGGTGTCTGATAACTGATGTGTATAAAAGTACTCTATATATTATCTAAAAAGCCTAAAGGGGCAGCACAAGGCTCGCTATTTTAGAAAAGTTAACTCAATTATATGCCCTTTAAAATCACATAAAACTCCCAGTAATATAGCTACTTTATACAACTACCGAAGTACGTACTTTTTAATTACGAAAAAGAAAGTTACCTATACTGCTCTTTTGAAGAGGACTTATACCTATACTTCCTTTACTAACAATGCTGCTTCCTCTAGTGTAATGAGCCCTTATGCGATGCGCTTTCTCCTAAATAATATTAAGCCTAAGCCTTACAGCTCCTGTGGGTAGGGGAATTATATGCTTGTACTTTTGTACTCTACGGCTTGCCTGAGGACATAATAGAAAAAGTTAAATAGTTTAAAATATTGCTTGTAAAAAAATATAAAGGTAGCTAAGCCCAATACTAAGCCTATTTTTATAATAGATTTTATAATAGAAGAAATTCTTTTTTAAATACAACTACGGGAAGTCCCCACATGTGCAAAATGTAAATGCACATTTTTTTTTAGTAATTATGGCGTTGCAGAACTGTTAAATACAACAATGTATTTTAGTATAAGGTTACTTTATATTACTTAAGGGACCTAGAAGGTGCGCATAAGAAAAGGTCGTGTAACTATACTTTAAGCTTTAAGGATCTTATAGGAAACGTACTCATAAAAGGAGAGACTTAACACTCCCACTTTGTTTATTAAAAATATGCCTCTTAAGTTAAGGTGTGCACTGAAGCAGGTTATATATAATATAACCGGGGCTATATATAAGAAAAGAACAGTCTACTACCATTTTATACGAGCAAGTTAAGTAACTCCCAATCTATAGCATCGCAAATAAAGGAAAGCATATTACACCTTTTTCTTAAACACTGCATGGGCATGTTTTTAATTTTTAATATTATACTCTACCTATAGCTCCCTAGGGAAATACAGGAGATGCTAGAGACCAAGTACAGGGGCATACTTGTGTAAGGAAGAATGTTTAAAAACGCAATCGTATAGGATCATCCGCTAAGAGTTAAGAGCACAATTTTATGAAAGAAATATGCTTTATGATGATTTAGTTTATAAGTGAATATTAAAGCCCAGGTGTATTGCTGAGTACAAAAAGGAAAGCGTTTGCTTACTACACCTATTTAGCTCCCTAAATCTAGTCCTAGTATACTTACCTGAAGAGTGCTAATATGTAACAAATAATTTTTAATTAATGCTTGGGTTTTCTGTTATTGGAATAGTCTGAGCTAAACTTGTTTCTTTTACTCTATAATCTAGTACTTATCACTCTTGATTGATATCGCGCTTAGCGTGCTTACTTATATAATGTTATCACTTCCCTACCGCATCGGCGTAAATGTTTTGGCTATAAATAGTCCTGTTTACTAAAGGCCTCAGAGCAAGGGGAGAATTCGTAGCTAAATAAAGGAAAAGGTATAATGTTATAGTTTACTTATTACTTTACTAGAGAAAGGCCCTACTTGTTCTTACATTATTTATACTTGCTATATAGACCGCGGCGCCGGGGCAATCTATTATTTTCAGCCTCGCACTAAGCTAAGGTAAGCAAAAGACTCTATACCCCTAAAAACACAACTAAAAAAAATAAAGCTCATAGGATCAATTCTACACGTATATTTACTAAACAAGAATTTTTTACGCAAACACGAAGAATCGTGCCTAGCATACAAATATAGGTCGTGAAAAGCTAGGAGCCGCCCCTGCAGAGTGCAGAAAGGAAAGGGGGACATATAGAGCAGTACATTATTACATGTTATTATTTAATGGCTATAATATAAGATATTCCAAGAACAAGCTCCTCTAATACGCAAGGTCGAAAAAGAGCACCTGTGTAAAAGTGTAATTGTACAGACACAAAAGAATTCTAAATGACTACACTTTATAGATATTTTATCTAAAATAATTTATAAGGGCGCGTGGTTAATAACCTAATTGTAAAGACCCCGTAATGTCGAGTACTTTATTTAATCAAGAACAGGCAATTATAGCAGGAAATATCTATTATGTTTATAAGTGTTACAGTAATAAATTTTATTGCGAAGGAAGGATTGTTGCCAAGTGTTAAAGAAAGAGGATTTATTAGGCAAATACTATAATGAAATATTTCGGGCAGGCAATGTTAGAGCTATCCATATCAACAAGTGCTTATTCTATAATAATATGTGTTATAAAGAGGCATACATATACATACTTTACTTAATCATCTAAAGACAAATACCTGCTATACTTGGGACGGGCATCTGTAATTGTATTTTGTAATCGCAAGCATGCATTTAAAATATTTCGTGGGACGGGGTACGCATAATTAAATACTGCAAGTTTTATAGAAGACAAGTTGCAACTACTATTTTACTCAGCAGTAAACAAGGATCTATATATCTTGTATTTTAAATATCTGCACTTAACCGCGTTTAAGAAAAGAAAAGGAGTAGTGCATTCCTAAAAGTGGAGTATCACATAGTATAACTTGAAGCCCTTATCATAGGGGAGAGTGCACTTGCCTATAACTTATAATCTTATAAATAAATATAGAAGTAAGTAACTAATGTATAGTGCTAACTGCAACCACCCAAGAATAAGTTATCAATAAATACAATAAATAGAGAATTTTAAGGGCGTAAAATAATTACACAAGGTCTCATAAAGGCTTTTAACTTCTAATATCTTCTATTATAGATTGCCTAGTAGTTGACTAACTTGCATTAATTTGTTGGATACATAGCTCCTTAAGTATTCTATGGGCTTCTATGAAAATATAAGTAATGTAACTCTAAGCAATAAATTTATATTAATCCTATCTACTAAGCGTGTTCATTTACTACCTACTCTATTTACTGACTAATTATAATATTATAAAGAACTTAATAAAGGATATGCTTTTTAGCCTAGGGCTTAGCATAGCAAATAGATATACTGCAATAGTCTAGAACTTTCCTCCCAGCTTCCAATAGTTGGTAATGCCTTATTGCCTATAGGTTGCTTATAGAATATAAATTGATTACGGAAAATGTAAAGAGTGTATAGCTAACTGCTAGAGTAAATAGTGCTTTTATATATTATTTATTTTATATTGATACGCGAAGTTTTTCTCTGGGTGATAGTACCAGACCCCTAGAGTGGAATACTTAAGACATAGAGCTTTGACTAGTATTGCTGTTTGCCCCGTCCGCTAGATTAGATAGAGTTCTTTCCTCGTCTTCCTTGAGCGAGTTCTATAATCATGCCTGCTTCTCGTTAGGAGCTCGTACTTATACCTTTGCTTAATACCTAATTTATTATAGTAAAAAGACCTAAGCTAACCTAAATCTTGAATATAAAGGCTATTAAATAAAGTAAAGGTGAATGTTAGTTTATAGATATTTTATAGAATAAACTGAGTTATTGCAGTACATCTTTGGCCTAGTCCAATTAAATGAATACTTGAGACTCTATAGTAATTATACCAAAACTCTCTTTTCAGCTTTGTAACAATCTATATGCTTTGGGAAGGAAAAACCCCCTGGACTTAACTTAATATAACTTGTGCTTTGATGTGTATAACTTGTAAATAGCGACTTATAACAATTAAGTTATCCTGTTATAATATATAATAGTAGGCCCTCAGCTACCAGTGTAACCTTACAATTAATACCCGCCAGTTACTCGTAGGTTGGGGGATTACTTATACCCCTTAAAGAAAAGCTATGAGAACAAAGCCATGCTTAATGCCTTATCCTTATCCCAACATTATACTACTAAAACTACTAAAAGAGTTATTATCAACCATAAGGATACTTCCCTTTTATTTTATGAAGATGTCCCACTAACAACTGCTATAGATCTAAAATGCTTTGACTGCGCGTACCTCTTTTTGGAAATACAAGAGCTGTTATTGGTGAGGAGCTTAGCCCTATCTCATTGCAATCAAGTTAGTTATACTAGTTTCTTTGTACGGCTCTACCTTATATTTATACTTATTAACTGTTTACTTGCTGGGCACAGTTTGGCTTTTATAAAACATATTTAACACCACTATATAAGGCGTATTTCACCTGGTGGCATCTTTGGAGAGTTAGAACATATAAAGTATTGCGCTTAGCAAGGACGTAGATGGATTTAATTATTTCCTAAGAAAGGATAGCGCAGTTTTGTATAGCATAGATCTTAGATAAAAAAACTTAATATAAAAAGAAGGCACTGTGTTTGTTACTAATGGACGTATTACTTGTTTTTGTAAATTAGATTTGTAACATAGAGAGCTATATTCCCTGCCCCTTTGCCTTTATATTAGTAAATAACGCAACATTGCCTGCAAGAGGATTTATAAAGTACACGCCTTTCCAGCACAGCTTTATTAGGAGACGTATTTAGATAGGGTCATGGTAAATCAGATAATACCTGCATAGCACAGCTGCAGTTTATTGTAGTTCTTTATAACCTCAGCGTATTTTATAGAATGAGGACTTTTAATTACACAAGTATAGTCCACAAGGCAAAACTACTTAAGAAAATGCCCTAATGGAAGGACCTCTATTTTTAGCAAGCGATTTAATCTAAGGGTAACTCATAAGTCAAGAAATAGGCCTAAGGGTGGTGTGTTCTATTAAAGCCCCATCAAATAGAAGCGCGGGGAATTTAAAATATATAGTAAGGCGGCCAACAACCGTGAGGAAAAATAAATACATTCACTTTTTAATTTAATAGAGTACCCCTCAGCCTATAGCTTTAAATACGACAATATATTTACGTAAATACATCTTAACTGAGCGCCTATGAATCTACTAAACAAAGCTGCCTTAAATTTTAGTTACTTACCCGTTTATTTTAAATGATATGCACTGGTATATTTGAATTCCTTAATTATAATCCCTCAGTTAAAATTAATACACAGCTTGAGAAAGAGCACCCCCCCCAGCTGTAGGAGCCTCTTAGTTGTGAGAAGTATATGAGAAGTATAAATATCTATTAGTAGTATACCCTGCGCGCATCCTTGTTAATGATAAAAGCTATACTTAAAGGCATATTTGGCAGTCTCTTATTTAAGGTTATAAAGATAAGGTTATAGAGACAAGGGCTCGGTATAAACACTTTATAAATAATGGTTACTTAGCTATGAGGAAACACTTAAATAGGAAAGGCGCTTTGGTAGTAAATACGTCCTGGAGACTTGATAAAAGAACTAACGTCAAACTTTTTCTTTTTTTTGAAAAGTATTTATACATTTAACTTGTTATTAGGCACTTTCTCGTAACATTTGCAGGGCTAATATAAAAGTATTTTCTTTGGGCACGCCCTAGTCATCACATATAAAAAAACAGCAAGGCCCCTTATATATAAGTTAAAGGAGAAGTATAGGCTAGCTTTAAATTAAAAAGTGAAAATCCATGTTATGTAGATACCTTTACTGGCCTAGACTACTTGTTCAAAAGAGCGTGTATAAGGAAAATGTATTTCACCTAACCCTCCCGATAAACTTCTAGTTATAAATATTGAGATAGGGGTTCTTTAACTACTAATGTGGAATTCCTTTAGTATGCAGATACGCCGAGTTAGTCTATCTAAGTATAAATTTATATGGCACACATATAAGGGCGTTAAGCGCGAACTAAAGTAATAGGATGTATACTAGGGTACTTGCATTTCACAGAGTATTAAGTAATAAAATAAGTAGATTCAATTATCAACCACTGCCAGATATGATTCTTCCCCAAGCCATGTAAGCAGATATTCTAAGAGGCACCGCACTAACTTACTGCGAGAAGTGACCACTTTTATCTAGCAAAGAATAGGTAAAGCCTTCTCTAAAGGCACCTTTTAAGCATGCAAATTCATTTAAATAATTTAAGGTACTCCCCACACGGTTTTATAAAGGAGACATTTATTACTATAAAAACTAGAGTACACCTACGCACTCCCTTTAGCCTCGGTTTAGTGGTTGTTTAAAAAAGATCTACTTGCACTTGCTCATTATTTACTAATTAAGAGTAACCAATACCAATATAGAAGATATATACTAGAGAAGGGGCCTAGGCGCGGCTATTTCTAAGCACAAACAAAAACATTTAGCAGCCCATTGTTTTATAGGTAGTTATAAGTCTAAGTATATGTTGTTAAGTTTCCTTATACAAAATTTCATTTTTCAGGCGTAAGTATTCCCATACACAAAAAATTAAAAGAGTTCTAGCCCTTACAAATCGTTGTTAGAGTTAGAATAGCTGCTATATATCTATGACTATCGCGTGCCTTAAAGGAGTACTATATTATTAATATTATTAATCGTGTGTTATGACGATAGGGTATACATACTAAATGCCCTTATTATATTTTTGTAATGTAATTAGGTGTAAGTAAATATTTTGGGTTAAGAAAGAGCGTAAGCAGGACTCTGTTATTGGAAAGTTCAAAGCAAGCTATAGTGTATTTAATTGTTAAGTATGCTCTGAACAAAATGATGCTTCTTTAACTATAGCCATATAGGGGCCAAGAATTGACGAGCACTCATGCCTCAATAAAGCCGAGTTTCTATATTTGTTATATTAGACTAGGCTGTGTCACCTCAGAATTAAGCAAGACTATTAGGCAACCTTATAAAATTATTTTAGAGGATTCTACGGCTTGGAGAGAGGAATTATTCTATTTGCACTTTAGTAAGGAACCCTTTTAGCTTATATTGGAGTTTCAAAGAAAATATGCATAAACATAGTAAAAGCCTTCCCGGAAGCGGAGCTATATCTAGTTCCATTAGATAAATTATGTATTTATTATGTATTTACGAGGCAAAAGAGTTAAGGTCTTTACCGAACATTGCTAAGTACTCTGTTATTATTATAGTCAGACTTAAGGCGCAGTCATTTTAAAATTAAAAGTTAGAAGGGCTAGAGCATGAAGATAATACTTAAAATATGCAAATAGCTTTCGTGATTTTAGGCGAGGTTATTAGATTCAAAATAAGCCTCCTTTCTTCCTAAGCGATTACTCTGATATATCTTTGAGTGTAACTCTCTAATTACCTCCCCCTATTTTCCTTAACTTAATAAAATATAATAGTAAGTAACTCTGTATATAATTTCATTTAAAACACTTTATGGGGTACTCCTCTTGGACATAGGGACTTATCAGACATAACAAATGAGGTTTATTTCCTTTGCTCTTAATTTCATAAGACGTGCTTGCGCGTATTCCTTTCGTGTGTTACTTAATAAGTATAAGTATAAACAATCTCTCCTTTTACTGGGCTTTTTAAAGGATCATCTTTCCTAGATAACTTAATTAATAAAGAAGGTACGTCCTTCGTTTAGAAAAGAAAAGCATAAATATAGTAGCTTATATAATGATTAATATAATGATTAATGATCTTTCACCAGGCAGAAATATTAAATTATAAAGAGCAAGCGTGCCTAGCACGAGGAGATAGTTCAGCAAACACTCTGCATTATTATAGTTATTCTATGGTTTGCCCCCAAAACTTGCTTTATATAAATAAAGTAGTAATTATGCCCAACAATACCTGTGTTACTTGAACCAGTAGATCAATATGTTATAGTTCTTCCTAGTACTTGTGGCTTGGCCATAAAGACTTAAATAGATATAGCTCCTTATGCGCAAGTAATTATTTTCTTTTTAGCTCTTAGCTTATCACGCAGTTCTATTTTTTTTTTGATCCGCTATGTATGATGCTCTTAGTATTACTGCCAAAGATATTAGATAGTTTATATAATACGTGTCTTTAATAACTTTAACTGGACGGCACACCTATTTAATTTAACTTTTTATAATGTATGCTTGTACGTTTGTACGTACGGAGAGCTGTACTTTCCTACTCTTGCGCTTGCAACTCTTTAAGTATGCTTACCGCATTCCAAGTTATTTCTTTAGCAAGACTTAATTAAATAGAGCTGTGCCTCTCAGATAAGAATACATACCTAATAGAGATTTACCAAAGGTGCTTTGTCATGTAGATTCCTATCTTTATTATTTATTATATGGAAATATCTTTTGTCAAGGACTAACTCTAAGATCTTTACGGGTCATTATTATTATTTTTAAAAATATTTCTACAAGCACAAGAAATCAATACTCCAGTACTATGAGTGAAGGAAAAATACCAGTACTATTAGACTCTATGTAGTGAGTAATGTACTCAGTAGGGCAAGTTGCTTGTGAGGAGTGCTGCTAAAGAGAGCCCTGTACCTGTACTTTTACGTTATTAATAAATAGGCCTATTCATGAAGCAAGGCTAAACTATCATAGGCTATATTTTATAATTACCTAAAATTAAACTTGTGGCTACTGTGAGGAATAGGTTCTCTGTGACCTAAAATACTTTGGCGGAATGGCGCGGAAGATAGAATTAAAATACTCTTACATAAGTCCTATAGCTTGTTATAGTAAGTAGGTTTGGTATTTCACCTCCATTTAGTAACACGGTTGGCCCAGGCTCTCTAGCAAGTACTAACCCATGAGAAGCTTAATATCTATACGACGTTTAATTCAGACTAGGTTTAATGAGTATGTATCATTTCTTTATGCGCCCCGGTACTCTGTTGCGCAGGATTTTATTACTTGTATATAAAGCTATTCCTGTATGAGAGCACAAAAATCCTCCTGGTTGCGATAACTCATTTGTAATTATGTAAGAACACTCTTTTTGTCTTTTTAGATAACAGATATGTATTTGACAAATCATAGGCATAAATAAAGCTGGGTTATTAAGGCATGCCTGAAATATTATATAGAACAATACACTTCAATAGTGGGTAAAAAAAAATACTATTATATATAATAAACTTATTTAAAGCAAAACTTCGCAAGGTAAGGCGCATCATTTAAGAACCTGCTACTAGAATGAAAGGCAGGTGTTTTTACTTGGTTGGGGCGGTGTAATTTATAACCACCTAGTACTTAGTGCGTTTATACCTAAACTAGGCACCTATTCTATGCGCAAACTTTCTTAATACAAAACAAAATCTTTTTAAAGTGAAAATACAGGAAAGTTACCTACACCTGCTGAAAATGCAGATTTTTACTAAATAAATACGGCGGTGGAGTACTTACTACAATAAAGTTCTTTTATAGAAGCATGGTTTTATGGGCGCTTTAGTAACATTAGTAAATAGGCTATAGATACCCTTCTACATGATTCAGTTACTCCAAGATTCTATACTTATGCAAAATGTTATAGTTACCGCTAGTTTGCCTTGCAGGATTAACGCAATGCTTTAATTACTAAGCACAGCTCCTGGCAATACCTCTACGCATAGTAGGTTTCTTGCGAATTCTTTCTCTTTTTTTTTATTTCTAGCGTAGCTACTTAGTGAGAAGAGGTGTCAGATGCTATTAAAATGATAAGTCATTAAATGCATTTAGTTTATTTAGCGCAGGCAATTTACCCGTACTTATACTTAGATAAATAGGTTTTGTAGCAGAGAATTTGTTGCATGCTATTCTTTCAAAATAACTATAGAGGCAACCTTCTAAAAGAAAGGACCACGTACTCTGGTTAACCGCAGGAAATGCTGACAAAACACAAAAAAATATAATTATATCAATAGCGCATAATTGTCTAGTAAAAGAGCCATTAACTAAGAAAGCCGAGAGTTAATACAAAGAGCTAGTTCTGCGCGCAGTTTTTAATGGCAAGAATTTATTATATTAAAATTAAAGTTATGAGAAGTCTCCTACATGAAGAGCAAGAAATACATAGTTAAACCTTAAATTATGTATTTACAGCCTGTACTTATATATTATAGTTTACAGCAAGTACTAGAAAGAGTACGCCCCGCTATATATTCATATTCGTGCGTGCAAAGTCAAAAGTTCGGGATAATCATAGCATAGTTTAAATGGAGTGCATTTTAGATTTCCTCTTATTAAGTTTAAAATAAAAAAAAATCTCAACTATAGGTTCAGTAGTAATAGAAGTGCCCTGTTTAGTCTTCCAAGTTACATGTATTCATGAGCTAACATATAAGCACAAGTATAAATAATTACTAAGCCCAAGAAAAGACTCCTTGAAGACTATATTCTATAAAAAAATGGAAGCTGCTAGTCCATACCTAGACTATATAAAAGGGGCAACTAGAGTTATGTAGCCTGGGCCCAGTATACCTAATAAATGGCTTGATTATCCTTGCGTTATACCTTGATCCGCCAATTATTTTATAGAGAGAATCTTAAATGTTATTAAGCTAAGCTTTCCCCATACAACGATTTACTTTTTAGAGCACCTCTGGTTGCTAATTGTTTCTTAAAAAGTAAGGACTAAGACAAAGCTTTATTTATTAAGTGCACAAACAGGTCTTTCAAGGCACTTCCCAAGTATATAGTAATAAGAGTAGAAGCTTAGAAGCACTTAACGTATAGCTTATAGGTAATTAATTAAGAAACCTTATCTCTTGCTCTTTCAGCACAGGTAACACAACTAGTATTTAAGGCGTATGCTTTAGGCACGTCTTAGAGAGCGCTTTTCTTTCTGCAAAGTTACACGCTGTTTTAAGTTTATATAAAACATAATGAAAATGTAATTGGTAAAAGCTATTACAAAGTACACCCGACCAAGCAAGGGAGTAGAATTTATACATTAATGGAAACTTGGTGGGGATCCCATTATATAATCTATAAATAAATGAAAAAGTGAAAGAGATTCATTTGGCAACTACTATAAAGCTAACTCTAATAGATATTTATGGCATATAATTTGAGGGGAGCAGAGGTTATAGATTTATTAAAAAGAAATTCCCGCCAAGCAGGCCAATTGGAAATCACTCACAAAGAGCTATAAAAGCGCATCTTATATATTATAGAAAATAAATATAAGGAAATATGTCCCCAGGTAGCCTTTTACACTTAAACTTAATTAGAGTATTTTCTATAATTAAGGTACTCACTTAAGAGAGTCACGCTGTAAACCCCATTTTATAATTAGTAAGTTTGAAAGAGGAAGATCCCATAGTAATGTATGCATAATGGAAAGGTCGTATGAATACCACTAGCTTGGGTAAAAAAGGAAGTCCTTTATTTATAAAGCCAAGAAGAAAGTAAACTCAAGTATCTCAGGCGTCAAGTCATACAATTAATTTATTTACTATAAAATCCCACGAAAGGTAGTGGTACGAAGACCCATACCCTATATTATTGTAAGATACTTGTACATAACCAGTAACTGGAAAAAGGAAGAGTAATTATTAATCCAGATCCATTTAAAAGGACCGGAGTAACCGCAAGCAGAGAGCGCATACTTAATTACCCCTAGCAAATGCTTTAAGGTGCTTGGCTTTATTATATATATACTTGCCCTAGCTTCTCCTTTATATCTTTTATTTTTATAAGTTCTCCTTTAGGGCCTGTCCAGGGGCCGGGGCCAGGTATCTATGCGATTTATATGTTTTTGCAAAAGAGTACCCTATAGGTAAAGACGTGTAGCTCCCTATATGAAATTATTTATCAAAGTACTAATAAATATTGTATGATAATGGTGCACTTACTTAATTTAATATAGATACAAGTAAGAAAGAAACAATTTCATTTTATAATTAACTGCCACTCTTAAGCCTAACTATAAGCTTCATAGATGCCGATGTTCTGCACAACACATCTTATTCCAGTAGTTCTTTAAGGAAAAGAGCGCACCCCGTAGAATCCTGCGTAAGTAATGTATTTCACTGTATTGAAGTATTGAATAGCTGCTTTTATCTTACACTCACGCGAATGGATAATATATAAACTAGTTGCACTTAAAAGGAATTTCTAAGGAGCTCTTAAATGATTATACCCTTGACAAGCAAAATGTTGTAATTTAATAAAATAAAGCTGTCGCCGCGCGACGAATTCTTAAGGGCTAGGAACCTGCCTAATCTAATATATATAGATCCAGGAGGGGATACCCGCGAAGGTATAATTAAGGAGTTCCTTTAAAACTTGGGCATAGCAATATAGAGTTTATAAACAGTATTTAGCTTTTGTAAAATTATTAAGGCGTAGCTAGGCATTTTTCTCTTCATAATATATAACCCTTTAATTTCTGTTCTCATTTTTGTAACAATTTATATTTATATATACAAAGTATGGGCCCTAGTTTATACATAAAATCTTTTTATTTAAACAGGGCTTTTGCATTTCGATAACTATGATTAGATAACACGCATTTGTAAGCATAAGAATGCCATAGTTTCTTTTCCTTTCTTTGCAAGCGTAATTATGACTAAAAGCTATGTACCAAGGAATTATTCTTCTTCTCTTGCAAAGCAAGCGCCCTCCTATGAGTATATACTGCGTGTTAAGCAGTAACTTTGCAGTGCATTCTATTATATTTATTACTATGTGTAAAATTTAAATATTACTTTATATTTCATTAATTACAAGGCCTACGCGAAAGAGCAAAATAGAGGGCATTTCTATTAGGATAAAACTCATGCAAGTGATATGCCATAGGAAATGGTGGTTCACAGGCCTAGAAAGTAACGATTTAAGTTTTATTATTATTACTAAGCCTAGAAGCGCTATAATATAGTGCACCCCTTCGGTTATGTGTAAGCGCAGAAATCAATATTATATTCTAAAAGCATACAGCGTGGAAAGTAGAACTATTGTTTAAAATATAAGGACATCTTTAAATACATAGGGATAAATAACTAGCCCTCTTTCAACAAGGTTATAAAAAAGTTTTATAGGCATACTAACCCTGTGAATTATTCAGCCTTTATAGAAGAAGAAAAGAGCAGCTCTCGGCGAAACAGTATCTTTATATTGATTGTCTAATAATAGGTTTATTTACTTATACGTACACCCATACTTTATATCTTAATATCTTATAGATTTCCACACAGTTAAGGCGCAAGATTACTATATCTAAGCCTATATATAGTATAATAGCCAACCAAGCTATGACCTTACTTAACACTTTATAGATCTACTCTTATAATAATGTAAGCTTTCATCATTTTTTTATATTTTTTATAGCTATGCTTATCCGATAGATAGATAGAGAGTAGGGCAGCTTGTATTAATTTGTATTAACAAAAAAAGAAGCTTCTTTACTTATTTATAGCATGTATAGCATGTAACAGAAAGCAGAGAAGAGATATAAAGTATATTTTATTTGGTCCACCCAACCCAGCAGCCCCTTATAATCTAGCCTAGAATTATTAGGCATATTGTATTTGAGTAATCACCTACCCTTATAAGCAAATAAGCAAAGTACTCTATAGATAAGGAAAGGTTTTGTGTAAAAGTACTCTTGCCCCTATATTAGAGCGTGCAGACGACCCGAATAAAAAATGGAGTCTCCTTGATGCTACTCTTAACAAGGTTACTTGGCTTACAAAATAAAGGATTGCTTAGATAACTGCTTTGCCTACAAATAACCGAGAAGTACTCTACTTCTATATATCTCTACCTCAATTATATATAATAAATTCTATATAATTGTAGTTTGAAACGCATAAGTTTAACCTTTGAAATAGGCCTGCCCAAGAACATGGGGCTTATACTCATAGCTTCCTTTTTCATATGAGCAACTATTTAATTATATTTCATAAGGATTTCTTTAATTATTTTAATACGGGAGGTAGCATAAACCACTTAGCACGAATTTTATCTATACAAAATACTATATATAGTTCTTATACCCCCTTAACTACTAGCTATTAGTAACAGAGGGCTTCTACTTGTTTGCAATTTGGTTTCCTGTTCTTTGAATTGAAAGGAAAGGAACCTTTAAAAAAAGAAAGCGGCAGTCTGCCGTGGGCTCTCTTTAGGACCCTTATTATATAGTCTTATCTTTTATAGTCCGTAAGGCAGATATAGCATATAATTCCCTAAAATTTTATTTTTTTATTGAAGTGATAGAATTATATACCAAAAGAGGCAAGGAGCACATGTTCTAAGCCTTAAATTATGTGTCATAAATATTTTAAGCTACAAGAAAAAGGAATACCACAGAACAGTATAGGACAATTGCTTGGAAACAGCTTATATAATTTATATAGCGAAGATCTTGGGTAAGGGAAATTTGTGCCCTCTGGGCGCTTTTTATTAATGACCTGCTCTTTTACTACTAGACTAGGAGTGCAGTTGTATTCATAATTTATACTTGGATAATTACAGATCTAGTAAAATTTATCATAGCAAAGAGCTAGCCCATAGCATTTATAAGTCATAGTAGGTTTTGCTGCATACACAAAACCAACCCTCTTTTATTTTTTTTATTTAAACACTGTTAGTAAGGTATATAACTGTCCAATTTATGTTGTATAGGAAGGACACCTATAGAATGAGAGTAGTGTAATAAGGGCAATAGTACTTAAATGGCTTACTAAGAAAATAAATCTACAAAATAAAAGCGCAAATACTGGTAGAATAGAAAGGCGATTGTCGCTAAGAAATAAGCTAAATTATCAGCTAATACTATACGGAGCTGCCGAGTATCTATCATTATTAGCACCTCCCCGCCGAACTTTTGAAGTTATTAAGAAATATAGTTATCCCTTGCCAATACCTTTATCTAATTTATGAAAAGAGAAGGCCAAATGAATTATTATGCTACTATAACTCTCAACCAATTAACGTTGTACTTTAGAGGGATAATTGCAGTTCTCCTGAGTTTACTTTTTAAGAATAAGATGAAAGAGGACTACTTGATTGTGGTTACCTGCGAGAGTATATTGTGCGTGCGCCTGCCTTTAATGAAATGCCCTTGTAGTTGTACTTTTAATAACTAGAGAAAGAAGTAGGGTAAATCTATCATCTAGGCCTCTTAACCCTACACTTTGGTATCTACTATTATCCCTATGCATTTATGGCGCATACTATAATCATAGTCAGCTTTATTTTTATTTTAGATGTCCCGAATAATTCCTTATAGAATTACAACATTTATCTAGGGAATAACTATTGATGGGCCGGGACTTCATAAGCGCATAAAGGACCCTCTACTCTCTCACTTATACCTACTAATTAGGGAAGGTCTCGCAGCTATGGCTTGTGCCACTTATTATTATTATAATTGTCTTCGCTTGTATACATTTTATTGACTTTTAAAGAACTTTTTATATTATATCTATTAGGTATGGCAAACCCAGCACCACTTTCTAACCACCTAAACCCGTTTAATTATTTTTTAGGGAGGTGTATCATGAAATTAAATAATAAAGGTTTTGTACTAGAAAAATTGCTGTATTTATAGGGTCGGTACTAGAGATGTAAACTACTTGCGCGGTAGAAAATAAGGGATGAATTCATATATTTGAAGCACTTAGAGAATTGATATACTTTAATTAGACCCTATACTTGGTACTTATTAACAATGAAAAGTATTCCTTATACTTATAAAAGGCTATATAACTCTAAGTGAATCGGGCGCTAAGGGCAACGCGTTAAGATATAGCTACTATAAATATAAATACATAAATCGAGAAGATAGATTTATTACGCATATTTGTAAAGTGCACTGCTATTAGTAAGAGAGTATAAGTATAATCAAAAGAAAGCTTATACTTTAAAATGTGCTTTAATTGTCTATTAATAACGACTTGGTATGCCACTATTATTAATTAACCTATTTATATTACACAATAGCTTTTTCAAAGAACAGTAAACACTAATTCTATAGAGTATCTTATAGAAAGGTACCCGCCGATGCCCGCAGGATTCTGCTATTATAGTATATATTATATTATAGTATAGTATACAAATAGTATAAAATGGATGGATACGCACTTATCCTTTAAATATATTAAGTGAAACCTTTACTTGATATTTTTAAAGGATAAGTAATTCCAAGGCATTACCCTTATTCAGTTTATGCAAATTCTTGTGGCACATAACATAATGTTACCCTTTTTAATAAATGACTCTCCGTACCTACTAAATAATTATGTTATCTATAGGCGATCTAATGTGTGTAAAGAAAATAGTATATAAAAAATAGTATATAAATATAAATGCTCTGTTCGGGAGCAAAAACACAGTATAATGAGTATAATGGAAATTCAAGCATAGGCGCCTCTTATCGTAAGTCTAGTAAAACCGTTTAGAAAGGGGAACTGAACTCTAAGAGTCCTAAGTGCAGTAATAAAGAACCTCTTATTGAACTGCAGCTTTTCAAGGAAAAAAGGATGCGTTGTAACTAACTGCTAAAGAGTTAAGCAATTCCTTAATCCTATAACTAACGCTTGAAAAATAGTACTTACTTTCCCTTATGTAATTATTTTAATGAGGAGCTACGTTACTGCACTTTAGAATAGTCTGGCTTTGAATTTTTAGCTAGTACCAAATGCTTGCGCTATATACGCTAGATATTATATATATTATCACCCTCGTTTATGTAATAGACTTTATAATTTTATTATAGAAATACATGTTTGATAAAAACTTACTCCTTTCCTTTACATTAAGAAAAAAGATAAGAGCTCTATCCCACTATCCTGCAAAAGCCTTCTTATGCTTTACACGCTTACTAAAGAGTTGGGTAGAACCTATGTTTAGAGTTAGTTACATATTTTTCAAGGTACACGCATCTCATAGGCTTTGCTCTGCTTGTAGCTATAGTGAGTAGCGTGCCCTCTTCTTTACCCTTACCCATGTGCATGTGCTAGAAAAGAGTGCACGTTTAAACGTCTAAATTATACTTACAGCTTGGTCTTTATTTTATATATAGTTATAGGATATGTAATAAACGATACTTTTCTTAATTAATTGCTTGGAGTATTTGTGCGCTATACTTGATTCTTATATTGGTAAAACAAACCTTAGACCTAATATTTTGTAAAAAGGGGGTTTATAATTAGTAAGAAAGGTAAGATTTTATCTAAGAAATATGGTAATAGCCAAAGACTGCTTCGAAATAGAATTAAGTTATGTACATATAAAACTACTAGAGCCCCGCAGGAAATGTCTTCTAGGGTTGAATCTAAAATAGTTTCCGCCAAGTTATAGACTTAGCTTGGCGTGCTTCCTTAATACTATATGAAATAATGGACTTCACTATATAAGTAATTATATTATGATTATGCGCCTTGGCTTGACCTAGGAATTACCTACTTGGAGATACTGGAGTACAAACAAAACCCTTTATTTAATAGCTGTGATGTATTAGCTCTTGCTGCCCCTTGCTATAGTTGTTTGAAAAATTATAATCTTCTCTAAACGTATGCTGGCAATGCAGTACCTCTCGAGAGTCCCTTAGGAATAAGGAAAAACAAATAACTATATAATTTAACGACAAAACTAGAAAAGCTTTCTCATGTCTTAACAAATATTTAGTCGGGGATCTCTTCTTAATTACTATATTTTAGCTAAAGCTTGATTAGGTACAGTTAATTAACTTATGACTTTTTGGGTTACAGTTATTAAATAAAAAAAGAATAAATACTTAAGCGGCCAGTACAGGCCCAAGACTCGTATACCCTTTCTTTCAGGGCTCCTTGCTTCAACTGCTAGTAATCCTATTAGGCAACTTCGCGGAACTCTTGAGCCTTTGAGAGTCCTTGAGAATTTTGGTTCGTGTTCGCATCGCTCCACATGTTTCTCTATTATATTAATTATTGGACCTCTTTGATATCATACCTCACGAGAGTAGGTGAGTATTCCAGCGATAACTTCAAGCGAGGGTTTCACATTAACCCAAAACTACTGCTTCCTTGTAGACCAGCTCTTTTCAGATTACTAAGAAAGCTAAATTCTAAGCACTTTCTCTGCGCTAATCAAGGAGTCGGCGTTTTTTCTAACATCTAGTACTATACTTTAAGCTTAACAGAAAGCTCCCTGATATAGAGAAATCGGCCTTTTCCTTCCAACACAACAACCAAAAGCGAAGATATCTGGTGTAAGCGAGGCATGTCTAATAAGAGCACTCTATAAGTTACCTAGTAATAGGTAACTCTCAAAAGCGCTACGTCAAGGGGTTTACCTACTCCCTTCTAGAAGGTACGCATTTAGTGAAATAACGGGGCATCACTTAAGAGAAAATGCTAGGTAAACTATAAGGTAAAACTCTATAAAGTATTTCTTAATAAAGGTGTAGTTAGGCTTTTCTTCCTCCTTTTGTAAACTCTAGTTTTATAGTCGTAGGGAAATTGTCAAGTTGCCTATACAAGTTCCTATAATTGTAGCTGTCACTTGTATAAAAGGTCTAACACTTTTTTATTTTAATATTAAGTATTAAATCAATATTTCTGTAATAAAGTATGATAGAGACACCTTTTCCTTTTGCGCTATAGTTAGTAGGTAATATTATAATTATAATATTGGGACAAGGTAAACCTATAAAGAGTTAAAGCATAATCATTACACTTTGTTACTAAGTTTAGTAAGGTAAGCACAAAAGAAGGTGTGCATAGGAAAGTTTTTGTTTTGACTAGTGATGTATTCTCTTTTTATCGTCTAGGAGGCAACTATAACTATATATATATATATAGATTAAGAATTTATTAATTTATTATAGTAAGAAGTACTTTCTTAAGAGAGCATATTATTTAAAACACTTACCCCTGATCTAAGCTAGAGTAAAGAACTATACTTATTAAGTCTTTGCTCTTAATCTTAGTTAAAATGGAAGAAAATATCTTTTACTAGTACATAATTTATTAAGAAGATACTTTATTCTAATATAATTTGTTACTAAGGTATTCATACCTATAACTTATGACAAGAAATATTGCCTCAGTCACTTTATATAAAAGGGCAAATAAACTCTTCTCTAAGGATATTATAGAAATTAGATAAGTATACTCTACTTTGATACAACAATTATTTTATGGCTACACTACTCTATTAGGGAAAAATCTCTTTGCAACTCTTAAGTGAGTAAAGCATATTTAGTATATACATACTCTTTTTCTAGATAACTAAAGTTCTTTTCTAGGAAACTCTATATTAGGGGAAGTATAACTCATTCATTTAATTTATATAAAGAACTACTCTCTGAATAACATGCCATATTTATTAATTACTTGTGTAAAATATAGCACTTATAATATAAACTATAGAGTAACTCTCTAGTAATATTTTGAAAGGGTAAATGTTCTAGACTTTACTTTGTTATTAGAAATGATCCTACTAGTTAATATGGGTACCTAACTATGTATCTTACGTAAGCTATAAAGTTATATTATTAAGACATTTAAATTAAAACATTTAAGACATTAGTTTTTAAAGTACAAGAGTCACTAGACTTAATTAAGTAATTCTATAATATAATAGCTCTTCCTATAAAAAGCATAGTACGATAGTTAATATAGACATATCATACTATACTTGGTACCCTTTCCCTAGTAATAAATTATTATTTATAAACCTCTATCTTACTTATGTGTTTGTGTTAGAAAATTAAAGAGAGCTCTATCATAAAGTACGTGATAGTTATTTATAAATAACTATTATTTTAAAATATATAAATTAAGGTATATAGGTTCCTTTATTGCCCTTTAATATTTAATTTAATATAGAGCATTTATCTTTACTCCTTTATTTATTTAATAATGCACAAAGAGTTATGTCCCTTTAAATAACACTCTCTTAGTCTTAGTACTTTTTAAAGTATGTTATAAATGTAAAAAAAAAATCCTCTAGTACCTAATCTTAAGTACAAGTTTTAGAAAGGGGAAGTGTATATCTCTCTAAAAGCATAAGTTATATAAGAACTTATCTAGAAGTAGGGTAATCCTCCCTTAGGTCAGCGTCAAGATTTGTAAAAGTACATTTCTCCTTTACAAATACTAAAAGCAGCGTATCTAGTGGGCTACTATTACACCAATTTCAAATTTAAAAAGACCCAATTCATTGAATTGAAGACTTAGGCAGGACATTTTAAACAATCTATTAGATACAGGTTTATCTTCCTTCTTAAATAAAGGTGTCATAGTAAGCGCGCTTGATAATTATAGTTAACGCTTTGGGCACTTGCAGCTATTAGGTAATAATACCAACTACTAAATATACAGGCGTGGATTAGCTTACTGTAAAACCCCCTTAACTTATTATGAAAAAGATTAGAAAGTATATAGCATTACTAGAAAAGTAAAGGGCTACAAGGCAAAACAAGCTACCATAATATTGTACGTATAGGTAACTGCCGAATTTTAGGCGCGCTAGATACAGCTTCCCTTAAATAGATACCTCTCAATTTATAGCTTTTTTGTACAGTACGCGAGCCTGTTAAATAGATTTATAATAGATGACTAAAAGCAACGGAGAGGGCATACTTATTAAGACAGGATTCATTTAAATTAAATTACTATCCTCTACTCGCGAGGTCTGCAACGCCCTTAAAGACCTTTTATTAAGATTTAAGGCTTGTATATCTAGTGGATAGAACAATTGAAATGTATTAGTTTATGCACGAAGGTTAACGCCAAGCTGCGCCAGAGTGTTTATACTTTAATAATGATACTTTAAAATAATGCTAAGAAAGGTCTTTGTACTAAACTATAACGTATTAGCCCTGTCAGCTAGAGTTAGACGAGCCTTAAAACTTCTTAATTAAGTGAGATTACAAGAGTAGGGCTTTCCCTAGTACACGCACTAGATTTATTAATGAAAACCTCACTTTAGACATAAAAGTTGCCGCGTAGCTAATAATTAATAGAGGCTTGTCATTCCCCAGAATTTTTAGTATATCTTAGAGATCATGCTAAGTATAAATTAAGGCTCAAGATGTCTTCTATAAGATTCTTTGCGTTTCTAGTGGTGTTTCTAAAGTTAAGCAAGAAATAAAAGGTTGCCCCAATTCTTGCTAAAGACTTTTACCACGAAGGAATTTGTGCTACCGGTATACTTTATTTATAGGCTTTATTTGCTATTGAAATTTAATTAATTATACCTAGTAACACGCATTTAAACGTACCCCAAGTGGTATATTCTAATATAAGGCCCGCGGAAAGCAAATACCTTCATATTGAATGACTCATTCTAAGATTGTACTCAAGTAAGAAATATTAAAGATAATAAATAATACCTATGTGCTAAGTGTGCTTTATAGTATGAAGACCCGCTTAATTATAATTAATTATAAATATGCTATGCCTGCCGCTCCTAGCGATGACCCATTTATCCGCTTTGACCTAGTCCTGTAGATAAATATACTTCGTCTAGTTAACAGCCACCCCCTCTTCAATAAGTATGCTTTGCTTCCCCTAGAATTCTGTATTCATTTTTGTAACAATTTCAATACTCTGGTATAGGCGTAGAGCTAGTTTATGCATAAAATCTTGCTTAAAAAATGTGTCTTTCTTTTGTGCATATTTATTAGTATACTATATTATTAGATTTATAAAAGCTATAATAATATTTCGTTATAAGCAACTAGTGTGTATATTTATTTGGGGTGTACTTAACCAGTCTTGAAAAGAGGGACATCTTGTCCAAGTCTTCACTTATTACAAATAATCTAATCATAAGCAATAAATAGGTAGACTAAGGGCCCACGTAACGTAATAAAGATATAGAAATAAACTTTATTTGTCTTGAGCATAAAGGGGCACAAAATATAATATATTGAGGGCAACTTAATACAGAGAGCGCTGTTAGGAAGTATACTATCTATATAGGGCATTATTAGCTAGGTTAAGGACAGGTTCTATAATAGGACTTGAAAGTATACTGGGCATAAAATAATGGGTAGTTCAGAAAGTACTCAATTATTCCCAAGTACGCTGGCGATATGGGTTCTTTACTAAATCCTAGGTATTTATCTTTGCGAGATGCCCTTTAGTTATATCTTTAATTACTAAGATAGCTGTTGCAATAGATTCAAGCTACTCTCTCTTTAAGGATATGAATTGTACATTATTAAATTATGTGGGTACTTTATAACTACATGTATTACTATAAAAGTCTTTCCTAAGGTCAATAAATAATTATTTTTTTCAGTTCCTTTTTTTTTTAGCGTTGACATAAGTTGACATAAATAATAAGATGGCTTTAAGTAATAGATATAATATAGCACTTACAGAAAGGAGATAGTTTCCTCAGCAAGCCCTTGTATTTTATAATATTTTATAGCTTAATAGGATTTAGTAAAATGTTAGTCTAGAATAAGACGCTACACAAGAACAACTTGGGTACGGATAAAGTTTTAAACAATCTAAGGGCTACTAATATTTCTAGGCTAAAAGGCGCATAGATAAGGATGGCTCTCTGCCTCATTTAACATAGTTAACAAATCGATTATAAAAGTAACACATAATATATCACTTATAGTAGCGACTAGAGTTCCAAATAAAGGCTTTCTTTCTTATAGTGTAGTGGGGCTTACTAAGCTTCGTAGGTGTCATTGCCTATAAGATACCCATTGCACGCGCTTTGTCTTAATAGTAATACACCCTTCGCTACCCTTTGCTCCAGATCTTTTAGTTAAGTAGTATGCGCGTAGGATTTACTATAGATTTCATTTAAATGAAATTTGTCTTAATAAATCTAGGTTTTACATTGGTTTTTGCGTGCAAACCTTCGTCTGATATTTGGTATTATATCTAAACTTATTATAATATTTTAAATAATTTGTTTCCGCTTTTAAGTATATAGGGCTTCTATCTATAAATAGAAATTATATTATTATATTATATGCTTGGGTACTTTATACTAACAATAACTTTCTACTAACAGCTTTCTTTATTAAAGACTCTTGCCCTTTGTAGTTAGTAATTTAAAAAGCCCTTAAATTGTTGCACCCAGGCCTCCTGCGTTAGATAGGACTCCTTTTAGCGTTATACGTTTACTCTATAAAATAAATACAGAGTTCATGTCTATAAATATGTACGCCTTGCATTTTAGGCATCCTCCATTTTCCTCTCTATCTATATAAGTTTATCTAGATAAACTTATATAGATAGACGATCACCTTTCTTGCCATGAAAATGAACCTATTTACCTTTTTTAAGACTAATCAAAGAGAGCTTAATACCAAATATAACAGGGTAAAGTCGCTTCTTATTACCTTCTAGAAAGTACACTTCTATATGATAAGGCATACACGGGCTTAGCAGTAAGTCAGAGTGTATACTCCGAGCGTTTAGTTCTCGCAAGTCATAGTTATACACCTTGAAGCATATTTACATAGTAGGGAAGCTTTGCTATAAGTTCATTTATTTACTAAATTAAGGATAATTATAAGTTCTAGTAGCAATAAGGCTCCTCTTCTGCCAAGGTATTGGTTTGTATTATAAATGGTGCAAAGGGGCCAGTCCAAGTCTTGCTCTATATTAATAACCAGTTCTCCTTACATCTCTTAGTCAGCTATATTATTTTTATGCGCGCCATTTTAGAGCTCTATGACCAGTGCATTACTGTCGCCGTAAACTATAATTATGCCTTATAATCTTGGGTTAACATTAGTAAAGTACCGCTCTCTATACTTAGTTATTAGCCTTGATATCTTTATAGCTAACACTACCCCTTCTGCTTGTATTAAGTGAACTTAAATACCCTTAATTATATGTTAGTGCACTGTAATTTGCTTGGCAGTTTGGTACTTTTCGCTATAGTTATAGATAGGCAAAGTTGCTTAGAGGTATTATAGTAACTGAGATATGTCAATCTATTTCTAGTAGGGCCCTAGTATATTCTATAACAATATATGGTCTTGAAAGAGAAACACACTCCTCCCTTAAAGCATTTATATTTATATATAAAAAAAAACAACAGGCGTGGCTTTAGTATTTAGTCTATAGCAGTATGCTAACTAAGTGCTTACTTAATTTAATAAATAATAAAAAAGGCTCTACTTTAACAAAAAAGTCCTGCACTCTAGTAACATTTATTGGGGTACGCTGTTCTTGTAGCCTTGCTTAAGATATATTTTGTTTTAATAAAAAGTCATTTATTTTGCGTAGATAGGACATCGCCCAAGCCTTCTTTTGTAAGAATCATACGTAGAAATTTTATGCTTAAACCACGGACTCATAACTATATAGAAAGTCTAGGTTAGTGTAATATAGTAGTCCAGACTTGCTAAGGAGCTTATCTCTTTACTTTATTAGTGGTAAGGCATAACCCTTAGTATTTAAATATTCCACTATAAATATAAAAGAGCAAGCATACTATATTTCCAAGAGGTGTAAAGCTATACAAGCCCCTTCACGTGCTATTCTACGAGAACTCTTTTATTATAACGAGCATTTTAAATTATTCCAGTAACAACAGCACTCCTGCATACCTTATAGATGATGCCTGTACTTTATGGACTATATAATAACAATACATTTATCTCCTTTTTATCTTTTGCAGGGGAAATCTAAATAATGTTAAGTAATTGCTTGGGCTTTTATACACACTTTAGGACCCTTTATATAGCATAGGATTATCGAGCTAACACCCTCCCCATTTTATTAGGGCGCGTCATATTTTTACCTAGGTACTTTAATAATACAAATTAGATATAAACTAGAGGGCGGGTGGCATCAGATTAATAATCAAACAAGTGACTATCTAATAAAGGTTAGATTAGAACTAGCTAAAGAGCCCAAAGGACAGGTAAAATCTCTTGGCCTACTTCTTACTGAATAGAGGTTGCCTGCTATAGTAGGGGCATTATTAAATAAGTAAGCATGCAGTTTAGCTAAGATAATATAGGGGCTAAGTTGCGAGTAAGTCAGCAATTATAGTGCTTAACAACTTGATTTATATGCCAAAGTCAAGCCCTAGGTCTTGAAAATATATAGTAAAAGTCTTTGACTTTCTAGAGGACCTAAAATCTTTTGTTACATAAAGAAAAAGGGTAGATCAAATATTTCTTTGGGAAAAACATGCTTTAAGTGCTCGAGCGAAGGAGAGGAATCATAGGCAGTTGTAATTTAGAGGAAATTTTACACCTAGAAAATAGTCTTTCTTAGAGAAGATTTGTCGGATAATACCCGCAGCGCCCAGCTTTCTTTAAATACTTTTTAGTGGGGGCAGAGTTATTCCTAAGTTTTAATGCTATTAAGGATGTACTAAGCTTTTAGGGTACTCTACATATTATAATATCTTCCCTTTTTTTTACTATAGAGGGTAGCTTCTTTATGATTTAATGCTGTAAGCTGCTATTCTTATATATATTAAATATGAATCCTTTACCGATCTTTAGTTTTATATTATTTTATATTAATCTTATAAGTATAAGAGATTTGCCCCTCCTATAAAACACGTGTTCTATGTAATGATGTCATTTAAAACTATAAGTACTCGGGCTATTAAGAAAACAAGGAGTCCCGCCTATTTTATAACTAAAGTATTAAGTAGCTTAAGAAATGTCTATAAAAAAAGGTCTAGTTTATTATATTTATTATATTAGACCTTACTTCTCTTTTCATAATTTACTAGGGGCAAGAAAGCTATTCAAGATAAAGCGTACCCCAAGCCAACTCTGTGCTTTAATAACTGACCAAGGTAGGCACTTCAAAGGTTTATAACACCCCCATTTAAGTATTTGCTTGAAAGAAAGTAGGAAGGAAGGTATTTGTTGAACACGTATCTCGCATTGTTATTAAGGAACAGAAATTAATTGCCATATTAGAAAAATATAATTATAGCTTGCCCAAGAATTGTCATGTCTTAATGAGTTAGTTCTGTTTACTTAAAAACGCAACTAAAGAAATCTACAAAACTAGTTAGTAAAGGATGGAATAGACTATATTATATAGCCTTATATATTTTTTATAAACAATTACTAACTACTCTTGGGGCGCATCCATTTTAATACTTATTTTTTAATACTTATTCTTATTATAGAACATTCTTTTAAATAGGTGTAAAAGAAGTAGTCTTACAATAAATCAATTATAATAGAATAGTAAATAGATAGTAAGAGATTAGTCATAGCTTTGATGCAACAGTTACTCCAGCACTCTCACCTGTAGCTTTAAATTATATCAAAGCGTATGCGCAGCCACCCTTTTACGTAAGGGCAGTATAAGAGCAGCTCCGCCTATTGACCAGTAATTCTATATTGATAGGATAGGCTTAAGTACTTCAGTACGCAAGACCAAGAGCTCTTAAGGAACAAAACTCTAAAGAGGAACGCTTAAAAGGTATAAACAAAAGTATAATACACACCGGCTAAACAAAGGGCGCCCCAAGCAATACAGTAACAAATAGAAATACCTTTTGGCTATTTTAGCAAGTAATATATTTATTTCCGCCAATAGTTTACAACTTTGGGTGTTGGGCTGTGCTAGGTACCCACCCCTAAACCTAAATCTGTTTCAAAGATTATGTTACCTTTGCACTCTTCTATATAAGCAACCTATGCGGAAGTCTCGGGCTTCAGTAACACGGTGTTCTCTTAGTTATAAAAAATTTTTGGATATATGGACGCATGTAAGGAAACATAATAATAAAGCCCTTTAATTTAAGTTGGCTTGCTCTAGAGAAATTATAGTATATTATGTCATGTACTCGTACCCAATTGTAATTGAAAGTAGTAAGTAAAGGATAAATTTAAATTATAATACCATATTTATAGGGTGTTAGGAACCAATTATAATTATGAGGGCATAGTTATATACTCGGAATATATTTAAAATTAGCAAAAGATCCATATATGTATAAAACCCCCAGCACTGCCCTTTCTTCTGTTTTCAAAAGTCTTATAGGTACTTGGCTAATAAAACAGTGTAAAGTCATAACTTAAACTAGAGATGAGTAATTTGTTACTGCCACAAGAAGAAAAATCTATTAACTTGTTTTGTTGCTTAGGTGCAATAGAGCAAGACGAAGAGTAGTTACAAGTACTACAGTAAAATAATTCTCACCTATAAAATATGCTTGTCATAAATAGCTTGACTATACATAGTAGGAATGTTATAATATTACACCCTTAATTACTTAATATGACTTTTTCATATTTCTTTTAAAGGAGTAAACTCCTAGATAATTCACACATAAAATTTGCGGGTTGCTGTACTCCCTACGCGAAATATTTTATGTATAAACTAGTCCTGCGCTCACCCAAGTGCACGATTTGTGTGTAAAGCGAAGAAAGAATCGCCTTCTAGATCTCTCAAATATGTCCCAGCGCATTCTGTGTTATAGCGAGAATAGTAAATAGTAAGTGAATACACTTTTCAGCAAGTACCTTAATATTTATATAAAGAAGGGTTTTTATTCTAGCAAGCTATAGCAGTAGCACCGCTAATTGTACCTTCATTTTAGAGTACGCAGTAGTTGTGCTTCCCTGCCCATGTTTAAATATACTTTTTTAATTATATAGTATTCTTCTAAAGAAGTCTTGCCAAATATGCCTTGTTATTCCTAGTTTTGGAGCTCTCCTTTTTTAAGCGCGTAGTGTGTGATAATTTGTGTTTGTGTACTTTTCTTTTACATAACTCTATATTTCGAGTGCTAGGTCTATGGGATAGTTAAAATGACAGTCCATTACCTTATTATATAGGCAATATCATTACATGCTCTTAGTTATAAATTACCTTGCTGGGTGAACTGCACACTTATTCCTACTTCTATTCTACTTCTAAATATAAGTATAAAATATACTTTCAATACTAGTGGCTTAACCCGCGTAAGTAATTCATTAAAGATAAACTGTTCTATAAGCTCTATAGGAGATACACGTATTGTATTTATTTTTTTGCGAGTATAGATAATGCTAATTATATAAAATACGAAGACAACGGAGATACTTGCGCAAAGGTTTCTTTCTTCTACTTACTTGTAATGTAGTAAATATACTAGTGCATGTTTAAGATTAAGCTTGTGTTTAAGCGCATTTGCCATGATAAAGTATACTATTCCAAGACTCTATAAAGATATCCTCTTTTCAGTCAAGTTTCAAGTATAAATATTAAATATGTGCCAAGTGAATTGCTCACGGGCGTTATAGCACACCTAGTTTACTTGCCCAGGAGCTTCGCATAATATGGGACAAAGACTTTTTAAGGGCAGGCTAGAGTATTTTCTTTTTAGCTACCCTGCATGTTTTTATAAATTTTTTTAAAGCGGGGTTCTAAGTGTTAATTTCATTAATATAAGCTAGACCTCCGTCCTTTTCAGATATAGAAATTGCACAATAAATGGATTATTAATTCAAAAATATTTGCCGCAAAGATCTTTCCTAACACGTACACAGAAGTCTTTCGCAAAGCAGAATCCTCTAGATTAATAGGTAAGCAGCCGTCTTTTATATAAGCAACTATTTATTCTTTCGCCTAGCAAAACCCCCTTTGTTATTAAGGGGGATGTATAATTATCTCTTTCGCTTCCAAGGGGGTTCCTTGAGTTACTAAGTATAAGCCGAATGAATGGTAAGCTAATAGCTCTAGGCGTATTTCCAAAAGTGGCCCTTGGGGATTTAAGTTAAGTGCAATTAAGGCTCTAACTTGACTAATAAAGGAGATAAGAGTAATCTTTCTCACTAGACTTCTTGACTAAATTAAAGGGGCAGCTAACACCATAACTATAAGTTCTTCTATAGTGTGTAACGCGGGTAGTTTTTGCTGTTTATTAATTTATACCTTACAAATCCATAACGAAATGCCCTCTTTCATTATGCTTACATGCCCTAAAGTGTACATAAATCATAAAATGAAGGCTTTAGCATATAGCGTAGATCACTTATTATAGGAGTTCTTTTCTAAGATACAAGTACACAGAGGACTCAACATAGAGTGCATTAAAGCAAACTAAAGGTACTTGACAAAAAACGTACATATTTTCGTGGAAAGTTTAATTATAAAAATAGGGTCTCATTAGCATAAGTACTAGGGACAGTTCCTTTCTGCAGTAAGCAGGCGTTGTATAAAAAATAGATTTATTTCTTTGTGGGGTTATATTTTCTAAGCTATAAGTAAAGCCTTATTAAATTATTCGGGCACTACTAGGGCAAATATACCAAAGGACAGCGCCGGGCTGAGTAAGGTACAAAAGCATTTTACAAGATGGAGCAGAGTTGTGGCTGTTCTTATTATGAGGCGCTTCCGTAACAAAGGTGTAAAGTCCTCACCCATATACTGTTATGCTATTATAAATCTAATTAATTTCTATAGTAGCCTCTAGCGAACAAGTGTTAATTAAAAAGCTTCCTAAACTAAAACCAAATAGATGTAATTGCTCAACTGCTTTCTCAGTAGTTGCTAGTTACTAAGTGGCCCTTACTATTAGTGCAGGTACCTGTTAGAAGCACTCATGCGTCTAGAATTGTACCTTATAATAAAGTACTCCGCGTCACGTTACTATAAAGAAGGAAACAGAACTCTACATAGTATAACACCCAAGTAGCTTTATAATCTCTAGTAACCAAGCGTAGTTCCATAAGCAGTTCTATAGAATGTTAGCATACCTTAATTACTGCTAGATACAAAAAAAGGAAACTAGGTGTGTAGAGCTATAATGGAGTATTTACATGCGCAGCTTCCAGGTATAGTTAGCTATATTCTTTATTATAAATTAAATCAAGTGATTAGTTATAGACCAAGCTTTATAGATAATGTAACCGACTGATTTTAATATTAAGTGATGGGTTTATAATCAGGACGATATATCTTAGAAGTTGATTAAGGAGGAAAGTGTCCAAGTATAAGTTTCAAGTACACTTCCAACAAGAACAAGGATAAGGTCCATACAAGGAAACTGCTAAATTATTTATTAAAGTAAAGCACCGTACGGAGGGGGCATTTTGGCAAAGGATACTATGTTACTTGTTGTGGTATTATAGTTGCCACTACTCTATACACCAAGACGATGGGGCACTGAAAATACAGCCTTGTGACTTTGCAGCATTCCTTATTGGATTGGATCAAATTAAGGTTGTGCCTAGAAAAGGGGTATGGCCAACAAGAGTTTAAAATACAAGTAACTTAAAAATTCTCTCGTTATAATCTCGCTATACGCTATATATAAGGTATAAGGCGGGGATGTTTACTATAAAAAAACTGAGGCCCCGTTAGCCCTTTGTAGTTAGGTATAGGCCTTCTTTTCAAATACATCGGCATTTATCAATATTTATCAATTATCAAAATAGACTGTACTTTATTGAACTGTTAGAGCTCTGCATGAAACCATAGACTTGTGTACTTAGGACTTGTAAAGTAATAATTGTCCTACGCGCGCTTTCTGTTAAGGCCTACATATATTATAAGGAATGTATACTAGCCCTATGTCTCCTTACGCAGACTTATTTAAGTAACCTATTAAATAAATTATACAGCTTTTTTAATTGATAGTATAGGGTTATACTGGTTAGGAGTGCTTTGTCCTCTTTACAATGGATAAGTATAGCCAAACATCCTCTCTAATGTACCTCTAATGGAGCGCTGGAGTTACTACCAAGATTTATTAAGCCCCTTTTACACTATTAGTTACGCCTTAAATTTTGCTAGTCATTAAGTTTTTCTCTTACTAACTAATATATGTACCTTCCCCTCTTACGAGTTAGCCTTAGTCTTGACTTACTTCTTGGTAGTTATAAATATTACAGTCTTTCGCTCTAAATGCTTTAAATTTATTTCACCTGAGACGACTGTATTTAAAAGACTGCACATAATTCATAATTAAAGAATAGAGCTTATTTAATTAATATTATTTGCTCCTAAGCCTTTCCTTAAACTATATTAACTAATATACTTAAGGGAGCTGCGTGGGTGGGTTGCTTGCGATTCTAATATATTATAATTATATTAAATCAGTGCTTAATAATGCCATACCAAAATTAATTACTTTAGCTAAACCCTTTGTATATAACTAGGTTTTTGTATAGCTTTTTGCTCAGATCAAGACTTGTGACTAATGAAGGGGTACTTTTTATAGGAATGCCTCGAGTTATATTTAATTTAGTAAAGTAACCTATAGAAGAGAACACTAGGACATCCTATCACTAGAGAAAGTTCTTATAGTTCTGCTCTGACGAGGAACCTCTAGCTAATACAGATATTACTGCTTAAAGGTACAGCAAAGAATAATTACTCAAGTACCCTGCCATTCTATAAAAATAAATATTAAAGGCTTTCATAAACCATAAACTTTGGCTACAAGCTATAAGTGTAGTACAGGGTGGAAGAGGTCCAAACTCACTCGAGCGTAGACCCATGCTTTTATCTTATTAATTAAAAGCGAATGATATTTTCCTTAATTTATCGTACATAAATCTATTTTAAAGGGGCGCGTAGTAGAGCATATAATTTCTAAAAATATAATTCTAGCCTTTATTTTGTATAAAAGCCTATAAGTGGCCGACCCTTACCCACTAATATAGCATATTTACTTAATAATTATTCAGTACTGAAGAAAGCACTCCCTTCTACGCTATATTCCTTTCTTAGTAGAAGTACAAATCTATACTTCCAATTATTAGTCTTTTTGGCATTCTCTAAAATAAAGTAAGTTTTATTGCCTAGAATTCGTGCTTAACCATTAAATCCAGGTATGATATTGATATTCCAGCTGTTTGGGATACATTAGAAAGAGTAAGTTGAACTATAAGGGCAAAGTAAACAAGTACTGCAGTATTAGCAGGAGCACATAGGGGCTTTTTGTATAACCGCAAGTCTAAGCAATTAAGGGGTATACACCTAACTTATGAAAGACTTATCAAGGTTTCTCTACAACTGCACGCTTTCATTTTAAACTTTATTATATAATTACTAATTTATAATAGGACACTTTTATAGAACTCAGAAAAATGTGAGAAAATAGTTGAAGAAAACTCTAGGTCATGCGTATTCTTCATATAAGAAAGGAAGGCTGACTACTGCATTTGCCCCCCTCGCCCAGCAAGTCTAGTAAGAACAAGCGCAATTGTTTTGTATAAGTTGGCCAGAGCACTAGCTATAGTTTCCTATATAAAGACACACCTCTTAGCGCAAAGGGCTTAATTATATTTGATGGACTATCTTTTTTACGACAGTTGATTATGCTAGAAAACTCTACTTTTTAGCACATGTCTTGGTTAGTAATAGCACATTCTCTTAAAAACTAGTAAAGCCTTTTTCTCTTTTGTGCTCCTATTTTCCAGTCTTTGATGATACAACAAATACTTATTAACTCTAAAAGAGTCCTTCTTTAAGATTAAGATATAGGAGTAATACCCTGCCACTATTTAAGAATAATAATTCAAAATAAGAGTATAGGGTTGGTACTTTATTATAAAGGACTCCTACGCTAGTAAATTTTATACGCCTACAAAAGCAAAGTAAGTCGAAACCTCTAGCTATATAAGGAGCTTAGCCAAAAGGGTACCTTAAATAAAGATGCTAGTGCGCTAATGAGTACAAAGAAGAGATCCCACCTTTTTACATTTACTAAACAAGGCTCTAGTATTTCCCTTTATTTCAAGTACAGACGTAGATGTTATTCCAACTTATTTTCTAGCCGGTTGCCCACAAGTATCCCGAAGTGCCGTAGAGTATCGCGCGTTTCTTTTAGTCTTAGCAAGTCTTAATACTAGGAGCTCACTTAGTTAGTTAATAGTTTATAAATTCATGAGAAACCACTTTTGTATATACCTATTTTCTATATATATATAGAAAATAGAGGTAAGGCTACTCTTGCATTTGTAGTATAGGGCTAACTCAAGGCATACTTTTCTAGAAGGGCGTAAACATTTTTATAGTATAGTATGTAGTTTGGGTAGTACGTGGGCATGATATTCTAGGCTTTTCTCTTAAGAAATATTTTATACCCCAATCTTTAGCACCGGGAGATGCTCTATTAGGCCTTCGCAAT
Source organism: Plantago tenuiflora (assembly GCA_036897805.1). NCBI lineage: Eukaryota > Viridiplantae > Streptophyta > Magnoliopsida > Lamiales > Plantaginaceae > Plantago > Plantago tenuiflora. The sequence continues at coordinate 12,621 of JAYMST010000003.1, read as the reverse complement.
TTTCGAGATGTTTGCTCAAGTAATTAACCTATAACTACAAGCAATCTAATTTAAGATACTCGTTATATTATATAGAAGTAGAGCTGGTTAACACTTAAATAATAAACTTTAGGCCTAATAAACCAAAAGTCGACCCTTTCCTAAGAGCTATTCTACAGGGAGGTAGATGCAGCAAATATAGTAGTATACACAGCTATAAATTATTAATACCTTGGCGGCAGATTTAAGCCACACAGTTTTAAGTAAAGTGCATTCTTTTACCCCGGGCATATCTCTAGAGGTAGCCGGTTAGTTGACAACATTAGAAAGCTTTATTTATGAACGCATTCCCTAAATAGTTAAGAGTGCACCTAGCAGCCTTTAGTAAGAGAGCTCATATTACAGGGTTGTGCTTATATAATCAAGATATGAACAATAGCCATAGGTTACATTTAGCAAATACAATACTTCAGTTTAGTGGGTCTTAGCTCCCCTATTTCCGGTTATAATTAGAAGACTTTTATTTATATATCTAGCAGTTAAGTCAGGGCACTTTTCATAGACAAATTACGTTGTTATTTATAGTCATTTGCTAGAAATACTTTTACCTTTAATAGCGTAAGGCTTACTAATTATTACGCTTTTAGAAAGTACTCCAGAGCGGATTCATTATAGTATAAAACGGGGCGCACATAGTAATCTAAGTACACTTTTGTGCGGGTAATAAGTGTGCGGGGTTTCTAGCACTATAGACAGGGACAACTCCTTTTCGTTAATTATTTAGAGATAATGCCAAGAGGTCTTATAATGAGTGCACCCTTATGAGTAGATATAGGAAAAGCATAATCACAAGGGGGCATATAAAACCATTATAAGCTGTAATTTATAGAAAATCAAGAGAGCAAAACCTGCCTCTAATTCTAATATAAATACCCATTAGAGAAAATTATAAAGAAAGCAATCTTTAACAGTACACATAAGTTAAATATAATTGTTTATAAAAGCGTTTACCAAGCAACACGCTTTAAGAAAAGCAAGTATTTTGGGGCTTTAAACTAAGCTAGTAGTGTACTGGGGTCTTCCTAAATAACAGCTTCTAGTGGGTTGGTCCTGTTTCGGTGTCTACTATAGAATACGGCAAATCCATACTAAGAAAGAAAGTGGAAAGTTAAAGGCATAACTACAAAAAGAAAGAAAAAAAATAAAGAATATTATTTATTGATCACTATTAGCCCTGTTATATAGTTACTGAGTGAAAAGGACAAAGGAGCAGCAATTATTATAATAACTTAAGAGTAAAGCCGGGCAAAGGGAGGAAATCATGAGAACTCTAAGATTAATTTAGTAACTAGGTACAACCGCCCGGCAGGCCTATTATAAAATACAAATGTGAAAGTTAATAGGGGCAAGATACACAAAACCCTACTGTATTTAGAATTTAGGCCAAGCATTAATTAAGACTTTTAAACATGACAAAGTTTGGGGTGTATAGATATTAGCTACCAATATGGTGCTTTCCAGAACAGAAAGAGCATAAAGAAAAAGCAATTAATTCAAGCAAAAAGTGATGCATTTATAATACATAATACAGAAAACTCCTAGTGAAGGTATGACATCTAGTTAAGGGGATGGGGCGTCGCGCTAAGTAGAGTCTCTATAGCCCAATAGGTATTCTCTAGACCATATGCTTCCGTTAAGGCTCACTCACGATTCTTTATAATTTAGCTTTCCGTATACAAGCTCAGTCAATGCGGCATACCCTGTACTTATAGTTTATACGTATCTAGCCTAGAGCTTTGTACTTTACTTATAGAATTAGATCTGCAATTAGGACTTTAAATAAACGTTTTTATATTTAGTATAAATATATTTTATTGGACCTCCGGTTTGCGTAAATTCTGTGCGTATAAACGCGCATAAACCCATGTCCGATTATTTTAATATAAAAATAAAGATATATAGTTATAGCATAAACTAAAGTACCGCGCATAGCATAGTAAAATTTATATATATAGCCCCAGAGTTATTTTCAGTGTCATAAGCCCCGACTTTTTATAAATGTGCGCCCTTGCTGGATAAAGCTAATACCCTTTCAGTCTATAGTACCCAAATAGAATGCTGCTAGAACAACCTGTAATGTAACAAAAGGAGATGGTTTTATTGGTAGCTTGGAAATAGATATATATTGCCTTTACTAAATGCTTTGCGAGGGCAGTCTATCTCTATCAAGAACACCACTTTCATACTGTATAAAAATCAGCTTTAAGGTAAGCAATGCTAACCCTTATTTTCAAGAAAAACTAGCAAAGGGGCTCAAGATTCAAGCAAGTGTTTGTATTGCTGCTTTGATAATATTAATATTATAACATATTTCTACTAGTTCAAGCATTAGGCCTAAGTATAAGTAATAATCAAAGCAGTAATTCCCTAGTATATATCTCTAGTATATAAATATACGCTTAAAGGCGGGCGTTGCTGTCTTTTCAAAATATGTGCTTTGTAGAAATATATTACCTTTTATAAGTTACAGCCTAACGATAGCCCTGGAATTAGTAAGATAACCATTTGCATACGAAAAGTTCCTGTTAGATATTTTAAAAGTAGGACTCCAGTTAGGGGAGATAGTTGCCCATAAGTTATAGCCTGCTCCCATATTTATTAATTTATTAAACTTAACGCCATTACAGTATTTATAAATTATAAATCATTCTTTATCAAACAAAGTAACTTGCTTATCATAAGTTCCCTTTTCTTTCAGTTATCAGTTAGATAATCATGAAGGTGTCGGCGTGCTGCCAGGTCCATATCATGAAGCAAGTTTTGCTCTAAAAAAAGATTGAGTAAGTAATTAAGCCCAAGCAAAGTTTTTATAAGGCCATAGTAATACGTAGTTTCTTCCCTAGAGTACAGCTCTAATGGAGGTGCCATTTCTTAATAAATCTTAATAAAATAAGAGTTATGCTTCCAGCTTTACGCAGCCTAGCAATTCACTCTCACCTCTAGAGCATGATAAATGTCCTTGATCTAACAAGCGACGTGCCCTTTAGGTCTTCCTTAAGCGAAGCAAATAATATAGATTATATCTATTTATTTTTATAAGTCTAAGTTAGCCTGTAACAAACTGAAGGGTAAGTTATACTATATTTCTCCGTTTCTTTTTTCTATAATTATAAAATATGTGCGCTATAAAAGTAAGTGTCAAGGGTTTAAATAGATAATATTCAACTGTGCACCTACCTCTGTGCAGTTACAAGGGCCCATAAGATAGAGCAAGCACTAATACTTTGAAATAACTGTTTAAATAGTACTCTATTGGCTTTATCTTGGTAGAGATAATAGCTGCGCTATGCTCGTTTACTCAAACTTTTTTATTTTTCAAATATGGTTAAGCCTACTTCTCGTTGCACTCTTAGAATATTTAGACCAAGATTTTATGTAATTATACTTTTACCTTTCGGGATATTAAGAATACAAGAGTTGTGATTAAACCTAAGTTACTTAAAAGATAAGATCATACTCCTTGCTTACTCAAAAGAAAAGGTTCTAGTCCGCCATCACGCTAATACTAGTGCATGCTATAAGCGCAGGTACTACTATATATATAGGCTATTATAGGTTATCTTAAAAGCGCGCGTTTACAACCCTTCGCAGGTGATCTTAATAAACTTTTGCATTTAAATGATTTCTTGTACATATAAGCATACCTTTAGAGTTGACTCTAGTACTGTTGTAATTTAGGTATTTTATAAAATTTTTTCTCTTTTAAAGCATTCCCTATAGTAAAGCAAAGACCATAAATTAGTATATATTTATCAGATACAGAAGTTCTAGTATATGCTTCCTCATCGAACTAAATAAGCCCCAAGCATATCCGCTATAGGAGCATTTCCCTTACTATTTTGTTATAAGCCTAGCCTTACTCTATTATATAAATTATAAACTCCAGCTCTATACTTATGCTGCTTGCTTGTCTATATGCAGCTACGTACCAGGCATTTTAAGTATAATCACTCAGGTCTTTAGGGCAAGTACAATCAATGCTTTATAAATAGTTATTTCTAAAACAAGGTAGCGCTAAGAAAGACATAACCGGGAAATACATTCCTTAGGTAGGGATACAACTTTAGCAAAAGACGAAAGCTGCCTATTTGCTCTTTTTGCGCTATATCTATATTTTACATTTATAATCTATATATAATAAGTAAAGCTAGGGTAGAGTTAGTTAGATAAGTATACGCCATACTCTTAATTAAGCCATAGATTAAGGTCCCCATAATAGGAATTATAAAATACCCAGCAATAAATACTCTGTTAGTGGGAGCACTTAAGAAAAAATAAGTTATAAATTACACCCGCGGCTCGCCTCAATAGTAATAAACTATTTCTAGTAGCTCTTCATTTTAAAGCAATTAAAATGCTCAGCTGCATGTATATGGAGCCTACTTACTCACCATTCGATATACCATATAAATCTATTATAAGAGTCTTTAAGCAAGCCTAATAACTTCTCCTATATTTATAGGTATAGTTTTATAAGTCATGCCCTAGTAATAGAGAGCTTCTACTTAAGATGAAAGATATAGAAATAATGCTACTGCAGCCTCAATAAGAAAGGTAAGACACTAAGTTATAATTATAAAGGCACGGTATACCCAATTACAGAAAAGAGAGATACAAGGTATACTTGCGAATTGCTCCTCTAAAGGCATAGAAAAGTAATGTTTTAAACTTGGTATTACTGTACACTCACAAATTCTTTTATTAATTACTTAGCTGGGTTAGCGCCCTCTTAACCAAATAAATACTAAAGTATAGTTTATCCGCGCGCAAGGTAACTAGAAGGCATTTTCCAGGAACACACTTTGTAGAGCAAGAAGTGGTACATAAGACAAGGCTTTCCTAGTTTAATACCCGAGAATAGTTCTATAGAATTTATACTGCGCCTAGAGAACATGCAGGGTTAAGCAATAATTTTATGTACTTTTTAGATTATAAAGGGCTAAGGCTGAAGTTACTGTAATATTTTATCTTATTATATCTGTGTTATTTTACTAGTAACTAGATAAGTGTATTTTTTTTTTAGTAGCTCTTATTTTATTTGTGTCTTTATATAAGATTATTTCCTTTACCCCCCCCCACTGTATCTAAAATATTTTAAATCTGCTATTGCTATATAGTTCTTATATATAAAACATCGTTAGGACGCGCCTTTCCTTAAAATTAAGCCTTATAATTAATAATTAAGACTAGAAGACAACTATTTGAATTGAAAAAGGGTTAGGCAAAACTACTATGTCATGTTTTAGTGCCGTTTCCTAGTCCCTTATATTAGATACTCTCCTTTACGCTGTTATTTTACAAGAAATATAAATGCACCCACTAGAGAAATGCCTAATTAGAAGTACAGGCTTATGATATGATAGCAATTTACTTTATTATATTTCAGTTAAAAGTATAAACATGCTCAAGTATTTCCCCTCATAGGAGCTTGTCATAACACATAACACCACATTATTTGCAGGGTAAGTGCATAACTAGAAAAGAAATAGGACCTAACAAACTAGTAGAGCTACAAGAAAAGACTCTAATGTAGAGGCCAAGGAAGACAAAAGATGTAAGCTATAAGGCCTCTACAAATATCCAATATTCAAAACCGCGCGTCATTAAAAAGAGAGTGCATCCCCTAATACATAATTAAATACATTATTATAATAGTCATTTAGTAATGTATATTTCCGACTCGCGCTAGACTAGCAAAACCTTATTTGATCAGGTTGCGCAAAACTATTACTTACAGTGAAGCGTGTAGCTTTTGAAAATACGTCCATTGGTAGAGAGCTTATCCGAAGCGATGTACCTTATAGTAAACGCATGGCAAAGACTTAATTATGCTTACATTTAAGATGATAAAATGTCAAGTTTTCTCCAAATAAATAAGGGGAGGTGCCTGTGCAAATGCAACCTACTAATAGCTATAAGTATCAAGGAATTATTCTTTGTTTATGTAGTAAGAGAAAGCTTTTAAGAACTAAACTATCTATTAAACTATATAATATATATAATTATACACGCAGTACACACGCTGATACCTCTCTATGTTACGTCTCTTTGCAATTATAAATTAAGGTGGTTAAGTACTCTTTATGGAGCAGCCATTGAAGAATAAAGTATGTATGAAAAGTACCTTCGCATAATCAAAGCTAGTGCTATAAATATTAGGCCTTAATCAATAGGAAACTTTTTGGTACCTTAAGAAACTACTAAATACTAGTAGATTGCTAACAAGCTGTACTATAAAGACTATAAAGTTCTTAGGTGATGTCAAGTGTCAAGTATAATACTTGCAGGTTTACCTTATATAAGACTTGATTTAGTATTAGTTTAATTAAATACTGTATGTTGTAGTAAGGAGAACAGAATCTATAACTCCTTTAAATATTACATTGCTTTAACCTTTTTTAGAGAATGCTTTGTTATTTGAGGGGCTACCATAAATCAGGACTTAAGCCTTATAAATTAAATTTAACTACAGCATAATTTATTTATTTCAAAGTATTTTAAATCAAGCAAAATGTAGGCTATAATTCTAGGCACTCTTCTACTATATATAGTACCGCTTGAGTAAGGGGCATAGGTTCATATCATACTATACTTTATTCATCCTACTAGCAGGAGTTTATCTAATATGGCTTGGAGAAAAGGGTCATTACATAGATGTAGAATTCCCTTACATACAAAGGCGCGGGCGCGTCCAAAAGAGTTAACTCCGCTACTCGGCTAAATTGCATACTTAACTACTCGTAGATATAAGGGGTAATACTTTATTTAAGCTTTAGATTTTAAAATAATTAATAGGGCTATAAATAAAGCAGAAATTGGCCTAACATAGAAAACGTAGAGTGGGCGCGCATAAGAGGCAGGTATTACAGGGGTGCTTATATCTTTCTATATAATCCAGCTTTCTTAGCTAACACATATAGAGTTTTTCTCTTCGCCAAGTTATAAGTTATTTTTACGCCTTTTATAGTCATGTATACCTTTGCTATAAGTCACTACTATATTATATTGGTATATTCGTCTTAAGTTCTATTAGAAAGCTGTGTTTAGCATACTAGAAAGGCTTTATCTTGGTCTTCCTAATTATTCCTTAGGGATGTATATAGAATTACATTGAGTACAGAGGCTAGTAGCTGCACTACACACTTATGCATAGAGATACTCTTGATCCTTTGACTATAGTTTTTTAATAAATAGCAACTTGCTTTACTTAGAGCTAAAAGGAGTAGGTTCGTGAGTGGGGCTGCTTAATCTTGCCTACTTTATTCATCATTCATCAGGATTTTAATAACTTGTCCTGACAAAACAGTATAGATAGAGAGAAATATAATTATAACCACCAAGGAAAGGAAGAGGGCAATATGCATAACGCTTCGAGGAGGCACTTATTATATCCCCGGCCTTAGAGCTGCCCTTTGTTATTCAAGAAGAGTAAAAGGCTTCATTATAATTTAAGTGATAGCTACCACCCGGGATTGCGTTAGAAATATTTATAGTGAAAAACACAGAGCTAAAAAAAGTAAATATACCTGCCATTTATTTGGGCTCATAGGAGTGTATTATATAAATATGTGTAAAGCTCTAGTTCATCAATAATTTTAGGAGAAGACGGGCGCGCAGAAATATACCTAATTTATCAAGGTTTATCAAGATAAGGCGTAGACCATGACTATTAGGTGCTGCTAACATGGGGTACCTAGTCTATAAAATGTTAGATCACTAGATAATAAGGCAGGACAAGAACTCTGCCAGACTATGTGTAAGTGTAATTAATCCATAAACCTGAACACTACACGACCACGTTTCTTACCTAGCAAGTACAAAAGTACTAAATGGCAGCTAACTTAAAAAAAATTTTTATAATAAGAGCTCGCATTGCATACACTTTCACTAAATAATTATGTAACTAATAATAAATACCAGTTTTATGTACCTGTATCTTTGTAGCTTAAGCCTACGGAATATTTATTTAGTCTGGTTGTTAATACTAAACAGAATTGTACAGTCCCCAGGCCTCTGTTATTCAATTACTTCTAAGGGCCTTAAAAGAAAGTCCCATGCTTCTTTGTACTCTAGCCTTTCCAGTAAGTCTGCCTAATCCTTTTGCCCTAGCTATAGAGATCTTGTATTTTAACTGGCTAAATATATTCCTTTTGCATCGCCTAAAAAGATAAATACCTAAAATATAAGAGTTGCTCTATAAAAAACCACTATAGAGAACGAATAGGGCCTGTTTTTATTAAGACAAAACTTACATCATAAATAAGATTTACGGGAAATCCTCATATGTAGGATGCCAAGAAAAGAACAACCCCCTACCAAAAGGCTTAGATTATACATTTAAGCATCGCATGTTGCCTAATAAGAGAACATCTGGAGTACTTTTTATAGTCATATTTGTTTGATAGGGCATCCTTTTCCAATAATAAAATACAAGCATAAAAATATAATAGATCTTTAAAGACAGTGTTACTGGCAGTTTACTTTCCAGCAACAGGGTATTTATAGAATGGGAGCACCTTAGAATTATATAAAAATAATACAGTAGTGAGCAATAAGGCAAAAAGAGGTATTTTCTATATTTAAGTTATTCTTAAAGTTATACTAGTTATATATCGCCTTACTTTATCCTTATATTAAATTAATGAAAATAATGAAAAACATTAAGGGCTTGCGCTCTTTCTTTCAAATACTATAACTTTTACTACGCTCTCTTTTTTCATAAATGCTCCAAGCTAGTAAATTATAGAGTGTCCCTCTTTAGTAATACTCTCTTTGGGTAACTCTGTTAATGGCTACCTTTGTACATGTATGTAACTATATGCAGGCTACGCCCCTCAATTAAATCTAAAAGCTCGCATAACATACATAATTTAATAATAAGAAGGGGTGTTGCCTTCTGGTTTATCTTTTATTAATAAGTCCGCTTCTCTTTAGTGAACCAGTAATAAATATCTGTCTTGTTTTAATATTAATAATTTAATATAAGAAAGATGCCTTTATGATATGGGGCTAACAAGGTTACTTAATCTACGCCTTATACTTACCGTGATTCTGTCTTAGACTATATCTATGTGTTTATTTTACAGATCTCCCCACCTAAACAATTAAGCTATCAAGAATTTTTGGAACTAACAGGGACAATGAGTGCATCAATTATATACATATAGTTAAAACTCGCGCTATAATATTCTAAGTATCTGCTCGCATGATTTTATGAGACTCTCCCTTAAAGCGTAATTAACAAATAAACCAGGCTTGCACTAATACTCGGACAAAGGAAAAATTATATAGTAGTAAGAATTATAATATTACTAAATAAAATAATAGGACAACCCCTAGGAGGGGATAGAGTATCCTTTCTTTAGTAAATACAGAAGTAAATATATTTAAATTTATATAATAAATTAAATGCGCGGCATGAATTATTCAAAAGGAAGAATTTTAACTTATAAAGCAGCCAAGTATTCCACTAATAAAAGCCTTTATCAAGTATTGCTAGCGACCTGTTACTACTATAGAAAGATATATGCCCAAGGAAGATATACCACTCAGTTTATTATAAACTATAAACGGGCGAGGGGCACAGGCATACATATTAACAGGACACTCTATAGACTAAGCAACTACACACTGCGAAGGTTATTGTCCCGCAAGTTTTAAGAAAGAACAACGCTCTACTTATATAATTATAAAGTTACAAGCTGTATTATTACCGGGATTATACAATAAATAATCAATAATAGCATTTAATCATAGTTAACTAAGGGCGCAAATCCTTATCCAATATATGCATTACTCCTATTTTCGTTATATTATAGTTATTTAATAAGGGAAAAATAAAATAAAATAAGGGAAGAACTTGACCCATGCTCCACTGCGCAAGCTAAGAGTCTACTTATAATCTTAAGTAATTAGGCTATATTACCCGAACATACTGTAGGGGAAGTATTTGGGAATTGTAGTGGCAGCCCGCAAATTGGAATATTATTTGAAGGTCATTAAGCAGGGAACTAAAAAGCCTTCATTAACGTACTCAAATCTAATCCAACCATAAAAGAGTACCGAACCGTTAAAGGTAACTATTATAATCCGTTAACCTCCTGTCCGCATTGTTACTACGTAGGACTCGTGCCCAGAAGCGGAAGCCTGGTACTACGCTCCTCTCATCCAGATTACCGCAGCGAAAAAAAGAAAAAAGCAGGTTTAGCATATTTTTTTTACTCCTCCAAACTACTATAATAGATTTTCGATCAAAATTCGGGTCGAGGCAGCGTGTCACTTTTCCCTAATAATAAAAGCGTTCAAATTTGACATGTTTTCAAAAAAAGTTGAAGGCCTAAAAATCGAGATCCTGAAAAGTATACTAGTGGCTGTTGCCGAATCTCGAAAACTCTATGAAAACTAGCTTGCGTTAACCTTTAGCGAGTCCCTAAATACTGCGGCAAGTCTACTGCCCATTGAAGAGTCAAAATCGCCACTTTTCTTAGCTAAAACGTGTGATTTGAGCGTTTTGCACAAAGAAGATTGGACTAAAAAATTGCGCGCTTTTTGAGGGCTTTCTTGAGCCCGAGTCCCGCGAGTTGGATTCGTTGAAACCTCGGAGTCTGGTCAAATCGCTAACAGGAGACTGACTCAGGTTACGAGAAATCTGAGGCCATTAATTAATAAATAGGGCCCATATTTGTTAAGAGAAAACCCCGCTACGGGGCTCCAACGACGAGTCGCCCACGAACAGCCCTAAATGAGCACCTTTAGTTGCTTATGGGTGATTCCCCTCATAAAGGCCTCGAAACGGGCATTCTCTATTAAGGAATCTGCAACCGTTTTCGGTGTGCTAGAGTTTTCTAATGAGACCTCCTTCGCTCAGCAAGGCCATGGCAAGACTTCAAAAAGATCTGCTTAAAAGTACGGGTTTCCGCAACCGTTTCTCCCCTACGCGAAGGTATTTCACCTCCAACGTATAGTTCTGTCACCTAACAGTCATACGCCTTAGCCGTCACTACTCTTACCCTCGTTTCAATATGTGTACTTGGTTTTGGATTTAAGCGGAGTTCTTTTTCTGCTGTGTCAATTGCCTAGGACGTAACTTATCGTGCTCTAATTGATCTTGCCCCTAGGGAGATTTTGATGATTCACGCTGCAAGAAACTAGGAGGTTCAGTTTCGCATTTGCCTTTTGCAGGCTGCTCTTGCGCTTTTCTTAATCGATTGTGAACGGTAACGAGTACAAGAATCTCATTCATAGATAGGACAAGTATAGGATAATCAAGGACTTAGTACCGTAATTGAAGACCACTGGATATGTTACAGAACAAAGTGCGCTAATCGCGAGGAGTGCCTGTTGTTCGTCGTCGTGCATGGCTTTATCATGAATTCAAGTGGTACCTTTACTTGGAACTGGGAAGACCTAACTATGTTAACTCACGTATTTCACTTACGTGTGGGCCCATCCTTTCTTTCGATTATCTACCTACTAGCTTCGCCTGCGCGCATTACTACCACATCGACCCTCGCTCAATAAATAATAGGTTGTTATCCGGGCCAATTTTTGTCTTTCAATTATTAAGGGTTTTACTTTTACCCCGGTTCGTTTTTTCAGCCGAGATTCTCTACTTGAGAGCATACAGGTTTGCCAAAACATCTGTTGCACTATTACGGTTCTCTGATATATCCTTAAAGTAGTTGTTCCGACTTGCCTTGGCGGGGCGTTGTGTTTTAATGTACTCACGTCTCCAAAGCGGCAACTTAGAAGTGCTTCTATTAGCCTTTACGCCTCGTATTGAAACTACTACTTGCCCACACCGCCCCGCCTTTTGGCCGGTCCCGCTGTACAAGATCAAAAACACTACTCTCTTAACGGTGCTGAATAGCAAGCGTTGCGCCCCTCCTTCTGTCGACAAGACGCAAGGCAATAAACTCTTCTTCTAGCCTTTATTTAGTTGGTGCGCGTGTCTCGCCTTCCAGCACAAAATTACAAAGACAAGTACATGAGCCCGATTCAGAAAGGAATCCTCTTGTTGAAAGACTCTTGAAATGCAGCAAGAAAGTACTTGCCCCACCCAGGCATCATACAAATGGAACCCTCTTATGAAGTTCAGAATCACAGAGATATGTACAAGCCCCATAGAGCATTGGGTTGAACAGGGGTGAACCAAATATGTATTTGTCTTAAGGTTTCTAAGTTAGTCCAACTATCATTCGGCATTAAATCCAGGCGTTTTTCTTGAAAAGGCCGCACGGGATATTAGGCCTCGATTTCCTATGAGCTTCTTTTAGAATGACAGCTATCTTCTTTAAGCTGAAAAGTATACTACTAGATGTCACGAAAGACCGTTCAAAGCTTTTCACTTTACCTGCTGCCAGAATTGAACTGGCGACTCCTGCCTTATGAGAGCAATACTCTAACCGCTGAGTTAAGCAGGTGTTTTGGGGATAGTAAGATTTGGACTCACGACATCGGGTTTTGAAGACCCCCATTTTGCCTGACTGAACTAGGAGCGCCAATAATCTGTTATACTCAATGGGTGTTACGCATTTTCTTTTAACCTAAAAATGTATACTACTGGCTGCATCCAAAAGAAAG